>SJYA01002112.1:850493-891220 GCA_006410615.1 Neotragus moschatus | reverse complement strand
CCAGCCTTTCTCATGATGTACTCTGCATAGAAGTTAAATAAGCAGGGTGACAATATACAGCCTTGACGTACTCCTTTTCCTATTTGGAACCAGTCTGTTGTTCCATGTCCAGTTCTAACTGTTGCTTCCTGACCTGCATACAGATTTCTCAAGAGGCAGGTCAGGTGGTCTGGTATTCCCATCTCTTTCAGAATTTTTCAGTTTATTGTGATCCACACAGTCAAAGGCTTTGGCATAGTCAATAAAGCAGAACTAGATGTTTTTCTGGAACTCTCTTGCTTTTTCAATGATCCAGCAGATGTTGGCAATTTGATCCCTGGTTCCTCTGCCTTTTCTAAAACCAGCTTGAACACAGAATCCCCCAAAATGACCCCAAATGCTTTCATAGTGAAAATTATTATTTAAGTACATACTATAAGCCAGTGCTATGCTAGATTTTTGGGTTATAATAGTGATCAAGATACAAAATGATGCCTGTCCTTACAGAGGTTAGATTCTATCAGGGATGGCTGACAAGTTAAATAAGTTATTTTAATAAAGCTTTTGCCACAGGAAACCTCAACTAGTGCATAGACTTGGGGAAGTTCTCAGAGCCAGCTGCATTGAAGCTGAGAACAGAGGGATGATTTGGATTTATCCATCCTGGAGAAGAGAGTGAAGGTGGTGATGGCAGTGTTGCAGACACTGAGAGTCGGGTACAAGCATGAAAATCTAAAGGCAAGAGAGGATGGTGCATTTAAGGAACTAGAAAAGATCAGTAAATAAATAAATATAAATATAACAGGAGGTGGAGGCAGGGGCCAGATCATGACAGGACTTTTAAACCATGGTGAGGAGTTTGGACAATATCTTCAAGACAATGGAAAATGAATGAAGAGTTTTGAATAGGAGGAGAGACTTAATCAGATTTGCATTGTAGAAAGATTCCTTGGACTGGGGTGTGAAGATGGAGGGGACGAGACTGAGAGGGGGAAACCAATTAAGAGGCTGCTGCTGGATTCCAGGCAATGTCATTCCCCTCGAGGGGTCACCCTGATTACCAAATGAAATACATATTACATAGCCTCAGAAACGGACCAGAGCCCTCCCCAAGCTACCTTCCACATTCCTTCCCAGTTTTATCTTTTCTTATAGGAAGTATATACCCTAGCCAAGCTTAGCTACATCCTGGTCCCAATACAAAGCTCCCCCTTTACCATTTCTTACGCCTGNCGAGGGGTCACCCTGATTACCAAATGAAATACATATTACATAGCCTCAGAAACGGACCAGAGCCCTCCCCAAGCTACCTTCCACATTCCTTCCCAGTTTTATCTTTTCTTATAGGAAGTATATACCCTAGCCAAGCTTAGCTACATCCTGGTCCCAATACAAAGCTCCCCCTTTACCATTTCTTACGCCTGACCACTTCTGACCTAACCATAGTACTTAGCTTGTTACACAAGCATTTATTTACTTATCACTGAAGCTGAATGTGGCCTTTAGTGACTGCAGTATTCATTTGCTCTTTCCATATTTTGTGCAGCATTTGTGTGGTCTTCAAGCTAAGAATGGTTTTGACATTTGAAGGCAATGGCACCCCAGTACAGTACTCTTGCCTGGAAAATCCCATGGACAGAAGAGCCTGGTAGGCTGCAGTCCATGGGGTCGCTACTAGTCAGACAGGACTGAGTGATTTCACTTTCAATTTTCTCTTTCATGCATTGGAGAAGGAAATGGCAACCCACTCCAGTGTCTTGCCTGGAGAATCCCAGGGACGGGGGAGCCTGGTGGGCTGCAGTCTATGGGGTCGCACAGAGTCAGACATGACTGAAGCGACTTAGCAGCAGCAGCAGCAGCAGCAAAGTGTTCTATTAAAAAATAAAAAACAACAGGGAATTCCATGATAGTCTAGTGGTTAGGACTCTGTGATTTCACTGCTGAAGGCCTGGGTTAAGTCCCTGGTTGGGGAACTAAGATCCTGCAAGCTTTCAGGAGTGGCCAAACAACAACTAGAGACCCTATGTGGTCCATAAAGCACAAAACATTTAGTGTCTAGCCTTTCACAGAAAACGTTTGCTGACCCTGTCTAGAATGTGAGGCTCACAAGGGGCTGTTAAACAAGCATGAAAAATCTCGCATGACACAAGGAAGATCCCATGTGCTGTAACTAAGACCAGACATGGACAGAGAAACAAATAAATATTTAAAAAATAACACTGAGCATTCTTGCCTTGACGTGAAAGGAGAGTTGGGAAATGTGAGTTAGAAAAGAAGTGACTGGAGTTTGGGGGAGATTAACTGAGACCCAGTGTGCATCACTTCCTCTGAACACCTGATGATGCAGGAATGATCACCAGCACAGCAACCAGCAGTTCTAATATACTAGCCACTGCACAACAGGCCAGAAGAAGTCACCAGGTACCATCTCTAGACTAATTTAGGTTATAGTGAATTCCCAGGTTTAATTTTTTAAAGTTTCCTTTCTTGTATAAGCAACTCTTAAGGAATAAACTGAAAATACAGTTTCTTTTATAGTTACAGAATCTATAAAACTAGACTGAGCCTGGGAAGGGTGAAGTCTCAGTGAAATTAATCTTATTTGAGTTTTGGGAGAGGGTAGGAACCAATATTTCTTAAACCAATCCTGTAAGAGACTGTATATTCTGAATATAATAAACATCCACAATACCTAGATGTATTATGATCCTTGAGGTCAGATTTTTTTTTTAAAATTCAGGATTTTGTGGATTTTAGAAAAACAGTATCTTCTGTATATCATATTAAACCACATATATGGGGTCTAGAAGCACTCATTACAAATATATTGATGCTGCTGAAGCAGAAAGGTGTGAATATACAAAGGATAAACAAAGACTGAGAATTTATTTGCATCAGTTCGGAACAGATTTTGTTGCCCAATGAGTTAGCAANGTCTAGAAGCACTCATTACAAATATATTGATGCTGCTGAAGCAGAAAGGTGTGAATATACAAAGGGTAAACAAAGACTGAGAATTTATTTGCATCAGTTCGGAACAGATTTTGTTGCCCAATGAGTTAGCAAAGGGAAAAAAAAACAGTTTTCAGAGTTGGGGGACTTTGCCATTTCAGGTAATGGGTTGGGAACCTATACAAAGCCTTGGTGCTGTTACTCCTCAGCAGGGGACACACACTCTGTCTGCTAATACAGGATCATAACGCTGACAGCAGTGACCTGTGTAATTGCTTTTTTAAGAGTAATCTGTCCTTCCACTCCGTAGTAGTGAAGAATGTTCTCTTATCGGTGGTATCGCTGATGGCAATTCTTCCTCTTAAACTCATCATCTGCTTTAAGTTACTGCTTAGGACTTGAGATGAGTTTCTCTTCAGTATGTGGATATAAATAATCCAGAAAGGGGAGTGAGGTTTCATGGATATAGCTGCCATTTAAGAGGCTGTGTGCACCCTCAGCTCACCTCGGCCTCTGCTTTCTCATCTGTGAAATGAGAGGAGAGAACTATACAACCCGGTACACGTTACAAGGCACAGAGTACAACCTGAATACAGATTTGTTTAATGGATGGAAGAATGGAAAGACCTATTTTAACATTCTATGAATCCATAATTTCTGATTCCTGCTTCCTGAACTTTGGGGAGGTTAAGTAGTAGCACAAAGAAGGATTTTGTAAAGGCCACTTGTGTACCCTTAAGAGCTGAGGCATTTATAAATGTATTAGTGTGACTGAATCTGATTAAAGTCTCAAAAAGAGGGCATGAAAAGTCATGGCTAAATGTGAGTGGTTTATATAACTCAGGAGTGTTGATCTGCGTTTGTGCATGTGTGCGTGCACGCACTTGAGTACTAATGTGTAAGGGTGGATTGAGGGGCTATGGGAGACAGCAGTGTCCAGAGCACCTCTGTAAGGTAGAGAGATGGTGTATCAGTATTCAGTGGGCACTGAGTGTACGCCACAGACATCCCCTTAGCTATGACACTGGGGATAAGCTGACACCTTCATCCTTTAGGTCAAGGCCTTGGTCCCCAAAGGCAAGGAAAGAAGTGTAATGTTCCAGTGATGGGGGATGGCTTTTGGGACAGAGGTATAGTGAAAGATGAGAAATGAAGAAGAGGTGAAGGCAGCAGAATCTTCTTGAAGATTGCAAAGAATATTAGCTGCTGACCTAACTAGGTGTTTATGAGCTGAAGTCCTAACAGCCTGCTCTGGGCTGTGCTGGTGGCACCTGGGAGGGGAGCCAGGATTTTTTTTTTTTTAGATGCTTCTTGCATGGTTTGTCTTCTCAGTCATTGTCCATAGGACTCTGAGAAGCTGTAGGAATATGCAGGTGCAGATGCAATGCCCGGCTTCACCTCCAACATTGTGGAAAGGGATTGCACATCACGGAACAGAGTCCTACGCTCCCATACACCACTTAGAGCCTGGGGAGAGTGACCTCCTGGGGTATCTACCCTGGGTGTATTTGAATTTTTTTATAAGCATGTTATCACTTTGTAATAAGAAACACTTTGATGCTTTCACACTGTGGTGTTGGAGAAGGCTGTTGAGAGTCCTATGGACAGCAAGGAAATCAAACCAGTTAATCCTAAATGAAATCAATCCTGAATATTCATTGGAAGGACTGATGCTGAAGCTCTAATAATTTGGCCACCTGATGCAAACAACCGATTCACTGGAAAAGACCCTGATGTTGGGAAAGACTGAAGGCAAAAGGAGAAGGGGGTGACAGAGGAAGAGATGGTTGGATGGCATCATCAACTCAATAGACATGAATTTGAGGAAACTTTGGGAGATGGTGAAGGACAAGGAAGCCTGGCGTGCTGCAGCCCATGGCTGAAAGAATTGAACACAATTGAGTGACTGAACAACAACAAGAAACAATAAAGGAGGATAGAAATAAAATGTTAGAAGCTGTTTGACACAACACCAAAGGATTTTAAGAAGCTGGACAGAGTTATATTTGTTGTGTGATAGTGAACCTGGAGAATTTGCAAGACCCTCCTCCCCTTTTGTACCTTAAATTCAGCATGCAATTTGCTCTCAGTACCTACTGCTGCTGTCAGTAAAATGTGGGGCTTTCTCATGGCATATCTTCCTATTACCTGGGGCTCTTGCTCTGCCCTCGAACACTCTCAAAGCCTGTTACTCTTCTGCCTCATAGCCACAGTTTCTGATGTGCCAAAAGCTGGGAGAAGCAACACTTAATGTTTGTTGTGGTTTAGTTTCTCAGCCAAACTAGCTGTACCAAATACTGAGGGTCTGGACCAGAGGAGAATATCGCTCATTCATAGTTACCTAGATTCCTCACACCAGATGTTCAGCAGCTGCAGAAGGATCCCGCTGCATTACACATGTTTCATCCACCTAGGCGGCTGGTGATATGCCTGGCTGGGCTGAGCATGGGAGGCTCCAATGGGGTTACTGACCCATTCCTTAATGTTCACCCAAGCTTATGAGTGATGAAAATTTCTGGGGTAGCAGGAGAGTAACAATATGCTTTACCTACTTAGGTAACAAGAAGAACAGCCAATCAAGCAACAAATACTTTTTGAATGCCATGGGACTTGACATGAATCCCTGTCACTTCTCTCCAGGGAAGTTAAGTAGTGTCTCCTCCCTAGACACACTGTATTGTAATAATTTGTTTATTTGTCTGTCTCTTCTAGGCTGAAGACTCATTAAGGGCAGAGCCTTTGCCTGACTCATCTCCATTCCCATCACCTCCCTACTACCCCTAGCCCTAATGCCTAAGCTTAGCACAAAATAAGCCCTCAATAAATGTTTCTCTCAATTGAGTCAATTTACTATATGCGCAATATAAAAGAATATGGGAATTCCCTGTCAGTTCAGTGTTTAAGACTCTGCTTTCCCTGCCATAGGCCTGGGTTCGATCCCTGGTCAGGGGAACTAGGATCCTGAAAGCTTTCATGGTGCAGCCAAAAAAAGATGAATAAAAGGTCCCTAGAAAAACAAGTCCCTGACTTTAGATGGCAAACAAACAAATAACTAACAAAAAAAGGAGGAGAGAAGTGCTAGAGTTGAGGTACAAGTGAAATAAATGCCTCAGGTAGGCAGAAAAAAGAGCGTGGTTAAACTGCTCAGGATCTTGGGTGATTTCATGGATTATTGTTGACCTCTGCTTTCCTCAGCCTCCTTCCAATTTGGGGCTGTAGCTCCTGGAGTGCTCAGACATTCTGTGCTGCTCTTGCCAGTTCTTCCTTCCTTCTCATGGTTCTATTTAGCAAACAGCCTCTGCTGTCCTTTCCCTTCGGCAGTCTCCTTGAATTTCCTGCCCTAGAAGAAGGCTTCCTTTTATAGCCATCAGGCCACTGGTAGCCAAATGTGCACTGCCAAAGCCAATTACTGAGATTTCCATCCTATTTTAATCAATTATTTGGCTAGAGCTTAAAAAAAAAAATCCTTATTAGAGTACAGTTGCTTTACAATGTTGTGTTATTTAGGTTGGTGCAAAGTAACTGCACTTTTGCATTGTCAAACTGTGCTGTTTTAATATTGGAATACATTCGTAAATAAATGTGATTATGTTACATATTTTAATGCACAATTCTTGCTTTTTTTTGGCTAATGACTTATTACTTGCTGTTTATTTTATTTTTATTTTAGACTAGGAAAATGATGTCTAGATAAAAAGTAAGTTCAAGCAATGTTCTTATTCGAGTTCAAAATGGTGCGTAAAGCAGCAGAGACAACTTGCAACATCAACAGTGCTTTTGGCACAGGAACGGTTAATGAACGTACAGTGCAGTGGTGGTTGAAGAAGTTTTGAAAAGGAGACAACAGCCTTGAAGATGAGGAGTGCAGTGGCTGGCCATCAGAAGTTGACATCGACAACTGAGAGCCATCATTGAAGCTGATCCTCTTACTACAGGAGAAGTTGCCGAAGAACTCAGCATCAACTGTTTTATGGTCATTCAGAATTTGAAGCAAATTGGAAACATGAAAAAGCATGATAAGTGGGTGCCCCATGAACTGATCGAAAATTTTAAAAATCATCATTTTGAAGTGTCGTCTTCTCTTATTTTATGCAAACATAATGAACCATTTATTGCTTGGGTTGTGACGTGTGACAAAAAGTGGACTTGACATGACAACTGGCAATGACCAGTTCAGTGGTTGGACTGAGGAGAAGCTCTAAAGCACTTCCCAAAGCCAAGTTTGCACCAAAAAAAGGTCATGGCCACTGTTCGGAGATCTGCTGCCTGTCCGATCCACTACAGCTTTCTGAATCCTAGCAAAGTCATTACATCTGAGAAATATTCTCAGCAAATCGATGAGACGTATGGAAAACTGCAATGCCTGCAGCCAGCATGGTACAGAAAGGGCCCAATTCTTCTCCACCACAATGCCCCACCACACATTGCAGAAACAATGCTTCAAAAGTTGAATGAATTTTGGTTTCTTCCAGGTTTAGATCTAGTAGTGGGATTGCAGGGTCATATGGTGGTTTTATCCCTAGCTTTTTAAAGGAAATTCAATCCAGGTCTCTGTAACAACCTAGAGGGGTGGGATGGGGAGGAAGGTGGGAGGGAGGTTCAAAAATGAGGGAACATATGTATACCTATGGCTGATTCACGTTAACATTTGGTAGAAACCAACACAATTCTGTAAAGCAATTATCCTTCAATTAAAAATAAATATTTTAAAAATTAAAAAAAAAAAGTTGAATACATTGGGCTACAAGTTTTGCCTCATCCGCCATATTCACCTGACCTCTTGCCAACTGACTATCACTTCTTCAAGTATCTGGACAACTTTTTGCAGGGAAAAGTCTTCTACAACCAGCAGCAAGCAGAAAATGCTTTCTAAGAGTTTGTCGAACCCCAACGGTTAGATTTTTTATGGTACAAGAATAAACTTTCTCACTGACAAAACTGTGTTACTTGTAATCATCCTGATTTTGATTAATAAAGATGTGTTTGAGCCTAGTTATAATGATTTAAAATTCATGGTCCAAAACTAAAATTGCTTTCTCACCAATATAAATGGTTTCTACTGTACAGCAAATGGAAGCAGCCCTACATATACATATATCCCCTCTTTTTTCGATTTCCTTCCCACTCAGGTCATCACAGCACTCAGTAGGGTTCTCTGAGTTATACAGTAGGTTCTCATTAGTCATCTATTTTATACATAGTCAAAATATATATCATATATATCAATCATATATATATCATATACATCAATCCCAGTCTCCCAGTTCATCCTGCTCCCCCTTCCTCCCCTTGTTGTACATGTGTTTGTTCTCCATGTCTGTGCCTTTTTCTGTTTTGCAAGTAAGATCATCTATACCATTTCTCTAGATTACACATATATGCATTAATATGTGATGTTTGGTTTTCTCTTTCTGACTTACTTCACTCTGTATGACAGTCTCTAGGTTTATCCATGGTTCTACAAACGACCCAATTTTGTTCCTTTTTAAGGGCTGAGTAATATTCCATTGTATATATGTCCTGCATCTACTTTATCCATTCCTCTGCTAATGGACATTTAGGTTGCTTAGAGTTTTTCTTAAGAAGCCAAATCGCATAGTGAGAAGATCATTAGGTCCTGCACATCCAAACTAGGTTGGTGGCCTGGGGTTGTGGGAAGTAGTCAGTGATCTATCTGAGTCAGGAGTACAGGTCCCAAGTTCCTGATCCTCTTCCAAGAGATAGTTCTAGGCATTTCATTACAATCTCCTAAAAAATGGGGAGACCATTTTCTTTCTCGTTTCTATCTCATGAGGTGTAAGTTACCAGTATGCTGCCTAATTTGTGAGGTTCTGTGCAAAATGAAAATGTGGAACCACTTGCTAAAAAAGTTAAGAATTTCAAGGAACACCTTAAACTAAGCAACCATGAGGCCCTCTAAGCATGAGGCCCTATGCAACTGCTCACATGAATACTCATGAAGCCATTTCTGGTCATAAGAATGAGAAAGCTGATCTTACTAGTGTGACATGGTGGCTATAAAGAAGTTTCTGAGAAAAAAAATTAAGTTGGTGGATTAGGGGAAACATTAAATTACACTCAATAGTTTCAGCAATAAGTTATATAAGGGTAAGATTGCTTCTAGACAGTCCCTGCAGCTGTCTGTGCTCCAGGCACAAGACATCTTAATGGAGCAGAGGCCAAAAGTGGACATAGGTTCTAGGCCTGGCCCTGCCAGGAATTCACTGTGGGATTTCTGGAAAGTTACTTTCTCTCTATGGGCACTTTTTCTTCACCTGTACAAAAAAGGATTTGAATTAGATGGTCAAGGTCTCTTCTAACTGTAAGCATCTATGGAGGAGGCCCCTTTTGTTTTGTCACTTTAGTAAAGCTATACTGTAACTAACCTTAAGCCAGGCACCACCACCACCATGCTCTACTCATCTCCTGCCCAAGCACACTTTTCACGTCTTTTGATCACATAATATCTTGCCTAATCTGTTGGTTCTTTCTGTAGATCAAAACACTAGAAATGAAGAATAAGTAATTAACAGATGACTAGATCTCTTCCCTAGTCTTCCCTTCAGTAATCTCACAAACAAATTACATGAACAAGATATTATCTAAAGAAAGATCACAAGTAGTCAACAAGCCTGCACACAGGGAATATGGCAATAAGTGTGGTCCCCTATCTCAGTGATTAACAGATTATGTCCCCTTTTCCCTTAAAAAATTTCCATGGCCTAGCAGAATCTTCAGAGTTGGTTTTTGGGGACATGAGTCCACCTTCTCCCTAGAAAGCTGGCTTTCTGATTAAAAGCAACATTTTCTATTTCTACCAACACTTGTCTCTCAAATATTAATTTTTGAGCAATAAGCAACCAGACCTGAATTCAGTAACATAACCTGCTGTGATTCCATATGAGCAGCATCCCCTTCAGAGAGGCTGCAATACACTCTGTTGAATATTCTTTTGATGGTAAGAATTTGCCCTCTGAAAATAAATCTGATTTCAAGAAGCAGACAGTGATTTATAGCCAAGACTAGTAAGGATAGTAATATATGGCCTAAATCAGGAGAATTTATAATTAAAAAACAATTTTCATTTTAAGCTGACACATTGGAAGGACTGATGCTGAAGCTGAAACTCCAATACCTTGGCCACCTGAAGTGAAGAACTGACTCATTGGAAAAGACCCTGATGCTAGGAAAGGTTGAAGGCAGGAGAAGGGGACAACAGAGGATGAGATGGTTCAATGGCGTCACTGATTTAATGGACATGAGTTTGAGGCCTGGTGTGCAGCAGTCCACTGGTTGCAAAGAGTCAGACACAACTGAGCAACTGAACTGAAGTTGACATAACCAGAATTAAGATAGCCTGCTAAGTGTTTTTACTCAAAATTGTAATTCTGAGAGGCCATAAATTCATTCTAATGCTGCAAGTTGCTTAAAATATCTTTAGAATTCTAGACATTCTAAAGGCAATTTAAAAGTTACAGAAGAAAAAGCACCATATAATTTAATAGTCACAACTTTTATCTTGGAATGGAAACCTGTTTCAAATAAGGACCAGATATGCACCCCAAAAGTAATCAAGATCCTTAAAGAAGTCTCCTTTTAAATTGGTCTTCTATGTTGAAAAACATATTTAGAAGAGTGTATAAAATATTAAACTCACTAGGTTTTAGAATTAATGAGAAGAGGGAAATTCCCTGGTGGTCCAGTGGCTAGGACTCTGTGCTATCACTGATGAATGCAAGGGTTCAATCCCTGGTTGGGGAACTAAAATCCCACAAGCTGCGTGGCATGGTGAAAAAAGAAAAAAAAAAAAAAAAAGAATTAATGCGAAGAAAATTAAACAGCTGGGGCTTTCCAGGTGGTGTTAGTGGTAAAGAACCCACCTGCCAATGCAGGAGACTCAGCAGACTTGGGTTTGATCCCTAGGTTGGGAAGATCCCCTGGAAGAAGACATGGCAACCCACTCCAGTATTCTTGCCTGGAGAATCTCATGGACAGACAAACCTGGCAGGCTGCAGTCCATAGGATTGAAAAGAGTCAGACACAACTGAAGTAACTTAGCATGCAGCACACACAAAATAGTCAGAAAAGGAAAGTACAGAAGAGAAAGTTAAGTAGGGAGGAAATGTTGAAGAAATATAAAAATTATGGGGATTGGAACAAGAGGGTAAGTGAAACTCTAGCTTTATCTGTAATTTTTTTTTTGGAAAGATGGAGTCCTAACCACTAGACTTCCAGGGAGTTCCCTCTGCAATTTGTTTTAAATAAAAAAGACTTGTAGCAAATATAGTAATAAATATGTATGACTCTGGGTGGAGGTTACATGAAATTCTCCATGTTTAAAAATATTCTCCCAATACCAGAAAAAAAAAAGGGAAGAGATAAATTGTACTGTGGTCTGGTCTCTCTCTGTATCTGGTAGATCACAGCCCTTTGAGACGCTGATTAGATTCAGAGCTCTTAGGTCTTAGACTTTCTAAAGAGTGGGGCAATTATTTATAGCCAAGCCGAGATGTTGATTTTGTTTCTCTCTGAATGGGCTGTTTCTCTTTAAAAAGAATTTTATTCTTTTTAAGAATAAAGAATAAATTTTATTCTTTTTAAGAGCATGGCTCATCCAACTCACAAGACCAGGGTTGTGACTTAATGTTGCCTATCCCTAAGAAGACTCCAACTTGCCGAGGTTGGGAGAGAAGAGAAGGAAGGAAAAGTTAGCACCATCAGCATTAGTGAGAATCAGTCATTGTCAGATATGGGTTTATGCTTGACCTCCAGCTTTTCTCTCTACAACCTTGGGTGAAAAATAGGGAGCAAGTTATGGGCAGAGTTGTGGACTTGTACCTTCTAATCTGAAAACAAGGGCTTCATTCCCCTTGTTTATTTTATGCTATTTCTTTCATTTTTGGCTACGCCACATGGCTTGTGGGGTTTTTAGTTTTCCGACCAAGGATTGAACCCAAGCCCTCGGAGTGACAGCACAGATTCCTAACCACTGAATTGCCGGGGAATCCCCCCATTCACCTTCTTTAGAATGTCATGCCATTCATCATCTCCTTCACTAAATCCCATACTTCCCTTCGGAAGTCTGTATAGGTCTTGCCTCCTCCAGGCCCATTGCACTGGCCTGTTTCTGGGTTCTTGCCTTCAGCCAAGCAAGATGGCACCCTCTACTTGGGGACTGCCTGGATTGTCCTCTCTTAAGATTTCTATGGAAAGCCAGTCCCACCCTATGTTGCTCTGAATCCCTCTACCTGCTGATCCAGGCCTCAGGGTCCACAATCAATGGTATCTCCAGTTAATGTTTTCCTTCAAACAACCTCTTGTCAGCTAGTCTGAATTCCGTGTGAAAACAGAGAGGGATAATTCATAAAACAGAATGTAAGCCACATTCTTCCTCAAAATATCTTCCCTTAACTAGTCAGATTCCATAGTATGTCTTATGGGCTATAAGGGTCAAGTGCAGATGCTCTCAGTCATGGTTAAGTTGGGAGCAGTTAGTACTGCTGGATTCGTTTTCTACTTTCCTGTCTAAGGGCAGACCTCTGAAGAAAGGAAAGAAGAAGCAAAGAAAGAAGGGTTCGAGAGAGTTTGGGGGAACTGTGTTAGGAGGGTGGATTCTGCTGAGGGTGAGTGTGAGACCCTAAAAGAGAGAAAGAAACTTATGAAAAGCACCTGGAGAGCCTTGGTCACAAATTTGGCTCACTTCTCAAGATTGCCTCCTGTGAGTGAGTTTGAAGAAAAGTACCTTAGGGACTGAGCCCCACCTTCTGAGGGATCCTTTAAATCAGCCTCATCTAGACATGCGAGCAAAATATTAGAAAGACAAGGCCAACTGAGCATGAGGAATTCACTAACTTCTGAAGTTGTTTGCTCTTGTTCTCTGTCTTTAGTTAACCAAGTTGCCAAAGCTAGAGTAGCTTTGATTAGCAATTCAGCAGAGATTCTGAACCTCTGGGACTATTGCCTGGACAACTGTAAATGTCTCTTAATTAACATCCTGTCTTCATTCTTGTCCTGTTTCATCCATTTCCAAAATAGTAGAAAGTTTTTTTTTTTTTGAGGGGTAGGGAGAGGGGGAATTAAAATCACATATCATCCTCTGTTTAAAGACTTGAATAGTTTCCCATTGCTCTTTAAATAAAATCAAAGATTCTTCTAAGGCCCTTGTTGTTACTCACTCTGCCCTCATCTGATAGACTCTCCCACTCAATTACTAGGTTTTAGACATATTGTACTCCTTCTACCTTGGCCCTAATGTTCATTCCCTGGTCTTGAACTTGATTCTTTTAGTTCTTCACCTGGCTGGATCATCGGCAATCTTTGGATCTCTGTACAAATATTGTTTGTACAAACGGTGGTCCTCCCTTTGACCACTCTATCTAAAAAGCATCCTTCCTTGGTATTTATCTGTCTCATCATCCTATTTCTTTCATAGCACTTACCCACAATGTAACAATTAATAATTGTTAATAATAAATATTTATTTTGTATGGGCTTTCCTTTTCTTGTAGAATTTAAACTCCCTGAGGGCAGGGACCTTGCTATCATATTCGTTTTGTTGCTCCCACTACTCAGCACAAAGCAAAGCACTCAATAAATATTTGGAAAATGAATGAAGAGAAAAGAAAACCAGCAACAGAAAATCCTCAGATTTGTTGGTCCCTTTGGGCCAACAAGACTGGAGAGATGTCAGATTTCATATTATATCAGATTTCAGTCAGATGGTGGTTTCATATTTTTTTCCTTGGCCTTTGTTCTGTCATACTGGGGCTTAGATAACTCTTAAATTGCATTAGCATCCCTTATCTGAGTGCTAAGATATATTCAGGACTATGGCTTTTCCTAGGGCTCCCCTGGTGGCTCAGACAGTAAAGAATCTGCCTGCAATGCAGGAAACCTGGATTCAACCCCTGGGTTGGGAAGATCCCCAGGAGAAGGGAATGGCTACCCACTCCAGTATTCTTGCCTGGAGAATTCTATAGACAGAGGAGCCTGGCAGGCTACCAAATTTAGGGTCACAAAGAGTCAGACATGACTGAGAGACTAACATTAACACACTATGGCTTTTCTTAATATCTTTGATCTTGCATTTAATCAAGAAAGGTAAAAGAAGGATTTCCTGGCTGTCCGGTGGTAAAGAATCTACCTGCCAAAGCAGGGGACACTGGTTCGATCCCTGGTCTGGGATGATCCCATGCGCCACAACAAAAGAAGCCACCACAATAAGAAGCTGTGCACCAACCAGAGAAAGCCTGTGCACAGCAATCAAGACCCAGCACTGCCACACGTAAAATAAATAAATAAAAAAGAAAGGTAAAAGAAATAATCTAATTTGTGGATACAAATGACGAAGTGAAAAGTGAACTTGCTCAGTCGTGCTCGACTCTTTGTGACCCCAGGGACTGTAGCCCACCAGGCTCTTCAGTCCATGGAATTTTCCAGGCAAGAGTACTAAGGGGACCTGAAATGAGGATATAAGAACCACAGAGCTTTAGCACTGAAGGAGATCTTAGGAATCATCTTGTCCAAGAAACTTAAACCTGGCTGTACATTAGGGTTGTCAGGAGAACATTTTGCTCCTTTGCTAACAGTACTTGGTTAAGATATTATTTCTATACTGTAAAATGCACCAATTTTATGTATCAAGGTTGATGAATTCTAACTTTATACACTTGTGTAACCACCACTCAGATCAAGGCATAGAACATTTCTTCCATTCCTGAAAGTTCCATTGTGCCTCTTTCCAGGCAATATCCATTTTCACCCATCAGGGGTAATGTCTATTCTGACTCCTACCACTATAGATTGATTTTGCTGGTTTTGGTACTCACATAAATGGAATCAGAGGGGGGTCCCAGGTGGCTCAGTGGTAAAGAATACACCTGCCAAGCAGGAGATGCAGGTTTGATCCCCAGGTTGGGAAAATCACCTGGAATAGGAAATGGCAACCCACACTGATATTCTTGCCTAAAGAATTCCACGGACTGAGGAGCCTGGTGGGCTACAGTCCACAGGGTCACAAAAGAGTAGGACATGACTGAATGACTGAGCATGCAAATGGAATCATACTGAATGATGATTCAGCTTTGGTATCTGACTTCTTTTGCTCAATATAATGTTTTTGAGGCTTCATTCATTTTTTTGTATGTTTAAGTAGTTTGTTCTTTTTTTCAATAGCTGATTAATATTCCACTGTAAATATATCACATTTGTTCACCCATTTTCTCGTGGAACTTTTACAAAATGTAAACGCCAAAGCCTGTCTTCAGCCCACTGAATCTAAACTTCCAGGGATGGAGTTTGGGAGACATACTTTCAATAAGTTTCCAGGCAATGGTGATGTACAGCCATGTGTGAAAACACTGATTCTGTCCATTCACTCTGGGTTCTACAGATAAGGAAACTGACAACAGGAAAGAAATTTCCCAGACACTTGAATCAGTTGAGTCAAGCTTAGAACATTTTCTACTGTGCTACTCTTTTCCTTGGAAGATAAGTCAAGTTGCTAATTACCGACAAGGGCAGAGATGTGAGTCATAAGACCTTCCATTTATCAATTACCTGTTATACATTAGGCTCTGCTCTAGGTACATGAGTCCAGCTCTTTGTGACCCTATGGACTATAGCCAGCCAGGCTCCTCTGTCCATGGGATTCTCCAGGCAAGAATACTGGAGTGGGTTGCCATTTCCTTTTCCAGAGGAATCTTCCTGAACCAAGGACAGAACTTGAGTCTCTCATCTCTCCTGCACTGGCAGGCAGGTGCTTTACCACTAGCGCCACCTGGAAAGCTTCTATAGGCACATTATGTACATTTAATCCTCTTAACAATTTGTGTATCACAGCTGAGGACACTGAAACCCAGAACAGCCCAAGGGACAGAGGTAGTATGTGATAGAGAGAGGAGCTGATCCCAAGCCTTCCTACGTCCAGAGTCGCCTGAAGTGAAAAGAAGGAAAATTACAAACTCCTTGATTTGGTGGTCTTCCATTCTGGTCCAGTCCAGCTTGCTACAGTAGAAATAAAAACAAAACAGTGTTCACCCCATTTCTCAAACTGGTTTTAGAATTCCTTTAGTTCTGTATGCTCAGTGCTCTACCAGTTAAAGTGGTTGACTGTGCGAAGGACCAAATATGCGCCGCTAAAGGGAGGGTGATGTATTTGCTTAATCACTAGCCCTTCCTCCTCTATTGTCCCTGGGGGTAGGGACTGCAAATGCTGCCAGCAGGTCTGTCAGAGATGTTCTCCACAAATGGAAGGCTAGTTCCCCTTGACTCTTTCATCAGGGAGTAGATTGACCCTAGCAATCAGAGACGAGAATGAGTGAGAAATACATTTGCTAGTTGAGATGCTGAACCTTGAGTCCTGAGAGACTCCAGGACTCCA
The DNA here is from genome assembly GCA_006410615.1 of Neotragus moschatus. Lineage (NCBI taxonomy): Eukaryota > Metazoa > Chordata > Mammalia > Artiodactyla > Bovidae > Neotragus > Neotragus moschatus. The sequence continues at coordinate 874,908 of SJYA01002112.1, read as the reverse complement.
GAAACTGGAGTTTTTCAACAACACACTGTGTTTGTCTATAATGAGGGAATCTGGGAAGTATAAGGGATGACTGGCTGAGGAAAGTGGAGACTCCTGGCTTTTATAGCTGGTATGGCTGGGGGAAGTAGGATGAGAATAGAGGGGAGGAAGAGCAAAAAGCTTGTGGATACTTACAAAGACGCTCTCCCTGACCAAACTTTAGTTACGTTTCTCTAAGCCCTCCTCTTAACTAGGCCTTGGCTTTGGCCCTCCATTCTTTGACTTGCATAGCTCAGATTTTGCAAGAATCCTGTCAATTTAGTGAGAACACCCCCACCCTTGATATATGATCATTCGATATCTAATCAAGTTTCTCATCCCCCACCTTTGATGGATAGGCCTGCCTTTAGCAAGAATCCTGTTAGGTTAGGTTAGCAACAATCCCCTTATCCTTGATGTCTCCTGTTAGTAATTTTCCATCCTCTAATCCTCTCAATGTCCTCACTGGCTAAAAATTCCCAATTGTCCTTGTTTATATCCTGAGTTGAGCCTGATCTTCCTCTCCTATTGCAACATCCCTATGGCAACAGTCTTGAGTAAAGTCTTCTTTACCATTTTAACCAGTATTGGAATGAACAATACCAAAGTGATCTGATCTCTTGGGCTATGTCTATACACATAGACAGATTTGAAAATTGTGACTGAATTGACTAGTTTAATTCTTATGCCTTACAGATGACAAACTGAACAATATTCTAATAATATTCTAGTATTAGAATAATGTTCTAATATTATATATATAATATATTATTATATTATACATATATAATATATATTATTATATTATACATATATAATATATATTATATATATTATTATATATACANGAGAAGGGGACAACAGAGGATGAGATGGCTGGATGACATCACCGACTCCATGGACATGAGTTTGAGTGAACTCCAGGAGTTGGTGATGGACAGGGAGGCCTGGCATGCTGCAGTTCATGGGGTCACAAAGAGTCAGACACGACTGAGTGACTGAACTGAACTGAACTGATATTATATTATTATTATAGAATATTCTAATAATATTCTGGTCTGGGTTTTACGTGGACAGCCTGCTTCAGGACTCTTCTTCTGAGACCAGGAACCATGTGGCAGGCCCAGGCTCTGTCCAAGAGGCTCTGCATTAGAATTCTAAGAAGGCTTCATGCTGTGCTCCTCCTCAAGAAGCAAAAGGACACAAAGCATCCTGGCAGCTGCATGTCAATGTGAAGTCTGTCTGCTGTTCTACTAAAACAGGATTCAAGAGTCCCAATTCCCAGATACACATTCCCACAGTCTATAAGGAATACAATGCTGGTAGGAGCTGCTAAAATGATTAATCTCCTGACATCATTCCCTTTGGCTTGATTTAGTTCTTATCACTCAACAAAGATCACTGTGGGGACTTTACTGATTATGGTTTTACTCTCCAGAAACTACTTCTCTTTCTTTTCTCTGGCCTAGTAATCATACTGTCTTCTAGTGTTCTGAATTCCTTTCACTTGGGTAGTCTTTACTTGTTGAGTGCGGCCTGAAGCTGGATGAATGGTCTTCTACAGCTCTCAACAATTTTTCAGCAGAAGGAAGGGAAGAGGCTTTGATGTTAGAGAAATTTTCTGCAGAAAAGGATCAAGGCAGACCAAAGGGAATACAGCCAAGCAAATCTTAAGACTACATGTGAATTAGAGAAACTTTGTGTTTCGACAAAGTAGAAAAGGTTTTGAGGCAGACACCTGTGAAATTGTTTTAGAATGGGTCAAGATCTCTCACTCTCACAAAAGGCCCTAAAATAGCCAAAGAAAATCCAAAATGACTCTAATGTTCCATCTCTTAAGCCTCCTAGAGCCTCTCCAATGAAAATGGCAGAACAAAGGTCCAATGTTGCTGAAACAGAACAAATTGAACAACTGAAAATATTAATCCAAGCTTTCCTCTAAGGGGCATTAAAATGTGCTGAAACGGGCATCCACCCTGAAAAACCAAATACTTGGAAAGGAAAAGGAAGATTTCCAACAAATGGAAGTTTGGTTGTCTGGTTTTGCTCTAATAAACATGAAATGAACCAATTCTTCACATGAAGACTGATCTGAAATCCCAAATTCTACTCTCTGAAAGCCATTAGAAATCTGATACTACTGGTGACTTCCTGAAGACATTAAAGAAGTGCTAAAATGTGATTCTGGCATCAGGGCTGAGATTTTAAAGTATGTCTTTCTAAGGAATTTTTTTCTTTTGCTGCTAGAAAGTGGAAAAAGCAGGGTATAAAGTAATAAGAAGCTACTAGCCCACAACAGGTAGACTGCTTTCTTTGTGCTAAACTACTCTGATCCACAAAAGTGAAACAAATAAACCTGTTTAGTTTTCCTGAACATGAAGAAATGAAGGATGACCCACAAAATTCTCTAAACTTTCAAAAGTAACAGCAGCTTTACCATCCCCCCTCCCCTAAAGCATATTTAAATTGACAATGCTTCCCCTCAAAAAGTGGAGGCCAAAGGAATCTGGTTCTCATCTTGTACCAGAGCAGGCTGGGGCTAGCTCAACCCTCATTTCAAGGACAAGAACAAGAAAACAAACAACCCTACTGCAAAAAATTTTAAACTTCACTCCATCTTACAGGCAGGAAGAGTCTCACTGATCCACAATGCAAAGAAAAAAATGTTTCATCATCAGAAAAGCAGCAGTAAATGGAACAGCAGAGTAGGTTTTTTTTTTTTTTTTTCTTTTTTACAAAAGTAGAAAAAGTAAAGGGCAGTGCTTAATTTACAGAGGGGCTCTCTAGCCATTTGAAACTTAAACACAGAGAAGGAGATAGGCTCTCTGTAGGCAGCAGAAGAAAAGAAAAAATTTTTTTTTCCTACTTACAGTGTCTTTTATCTCTAAGGGAAGCCAGAGCTGAGCGTCTTCCCTGTCCTTATGCAGCAGAGGCAAGATGTGTTGCTGTGAGATTTTTAAAAGACCCCAGGAACTCCCAGTAGCTGGCTTCCTCATTGCATCTCTGCCTTCAGCCAAGCGAAGACTGCCTTCATACTCATTCTGATGGCCGCAAGCCTTGTGGTCTGGTCTCCCTATGTTTCTCCCCAGTCTTTGGAATTAGAATTGGTGTTGACACTGAGGTTGGAAAGGGTTGGAAAGGAAGTGGCTGCACTGAGGATACTCTTGGGCAGGATTTAATGAGACTTTAATTCAGAATCGATCCCAGGAGAGAGAATGAAACTTTGCCCTAATGAGTTAACCTGGAAAAACACATCCTGCCAAAGAATGGTTTAATTTAGCTTCTTTCAGAAATTCTGGGTGGGCTAAGGAGCACTCAGTGGAGAAGTTAAACTCTAGGTACTCTTGCCTGGAAAAATCCCAGGGATGGAGAAGCCTGGTAGGCTGCAGTCCATGGGGTCGCGAAGGGTCAGACACAACTGAGCGACTTCACTTTCACTTTTCACTTTCATGCATTGGAGAAGGAAATGGCAACCCACTCCAGTGTTTTTGCCTGGAGAATCCCAGGGATGGCAGAGCCTGGTGGCCATCACAGAGTCACAGAGTCGGACACGACTGAAGCGACTTAGCAGCAGTAGCAGCAGCAGCAGCCTGTTTTATTAGTAAAATCTCTTTGGGAACTTTCAGTGTTGGTCTCATAATTTAAAAAATTTCTACATAAATTTTCAACAGTTGAAGGGTTGCCATTCTGCTGACATGATAAGTGATTAGTCTGTGGTTTTCCTCTTCTTGCTCACTTGAGCTTTATTTGAACAAATTGGAATTTACAAGGTCACAATTTACGACCCCTGGGTGATGTGAAGTTTTGAGGTTCTGCAGAGAAGAGCAGCTTAATATAAGGCCATGCAGCAAGTATTATCTGTTTTGCTGGGGATGGTGGTGAAAGAATGTGATAGGTAGTGATGATCCCTAGTCCTTCACTGATTTATACTTATTTGTAGGGACCAACTTCTTTTTGGTGGTTTATGGAGACAGGGACAATTGGAAAGAGAAGTGAATACAAAGTCAGAAGATGTGGATTCTGTTCAGGTTTTGTTACTTTCTTTCTGCGATCTTGGGTAAGTCATAGAAACTGTCTGAATCCGCTATCTCATCTGCCCCGCACCCTGGGCCAAAAAGATCAAATGAAACCATGTAGACACCTTGAAAACTGTGGGGCACTCCACAAATGTGACAGTTTTCTAAATTTTCATTCATTGTATGACCCACCAATAAGCTCTTCAGATAAATCAAGAGTTCAAATACAAAATCGGGAGGAGACAACATCTTGAGTCTGATGGATACTAGATGATGGGAATCAAGGGCTATGGAAGTAGAGCTAAGGGAAAAAAATAAGAAGAAGGAATTAAAAAGGAGAAAAAAACATAAAATTCCTAGAGAAAGGCTTGACTCTGGTGCTGATTGGGCCTTATGACTCTAAAGTAAAAGTGAAAGTCGCTCAATCATGTCCAACTCTTTGTGACCCCATGGACTATACAGTCCATGAAATTCTCCAAGCCAGAATACTGGAGTGGGTAGCTGTCCCCTTCTTCAGGGGATCTTCTGAACCCAGGTCTCTCATATTACAGGCAGATTCTTTACCAGCTGAGCCACAAGGGAAGCCCTATGACTCTAAAATATAATCCTATTTGAACATGGAGCAATGGAATATAAGTGAGCAATCAAAAATTCTTTCCTTAAAAGAAATTAAGCAACAGGACAATACAAGTTGTCCAGCAGGAAAAAAACCACAGAACTTTGGGGGTAAATCAGGAGGTAAAACAGAATGTAGGCTGTAGGAAAGAATGGCAGGATGTAGGCAAGGGTGGTGGTGAGAGTGAAAAGTGCTCTGAAGTCTAGGGACTGGTTTTCTGCCACTGACTTGCAGTAGGCCCTTGAACAGAATACTATCTGGTTGGTTTCCTAATCTATACAGACTGTTCTCAAATCCTAAATGGGAGAATAAGACTCAGTGATCTATTAAAAAAATTCCACCTTGGNTGAGAGTGAAAAGTGCTCTGAAGTCTAGGGACTGGTTTTCTGCCACTGACTTGCAGTAGGCCCTTGAACAGAATACTATCTGGTTGGTTTCCAAATCTATACAGACTGTTCTCAAATCCTAAATGGGAGAATAAGACTCAGTGATCTATTAAAAAAATTCCACCTTGGGACTTACTGTGTGGGCCAGTGGTTAAGAATTAGCCTTCCAGTGCAGGGAATACAGGTTAGATCCCTGGTCGGGGAACTAAGATCCCACAGCAGGGCAATGAAGCCTGTGTGCCTCAACTGGAGAGCCTGCATGCTCTAGAGCCCATGCTCCACAACAACAGCAACCTTGGCACAGCAACAAGAAGCCCGTGTGCCACAGATAGAGAAGCCCCAGTGTGCTACAGCTAAAAGCCCATGGGCCACAACAAAGACCACAGTTCAGTTCAGTTCAGTTCAGTNCTTTGTTGGCAAAGTAATGTCTCTGCTTTTTAATATTTTTAAATTTAAAATTTTAATATTTTTAAAAGTTGGCTAGGTCTTATGAATAGCTTCGAATGAATTCCAAGAATATTGACATTTCTGCTAGTTTTGCAGACCCACAGGGTTTTCCCACATTAGGTAGAGTTGAGTAAGTCACCTCTCAAGAGCCCTTTGGCTGCTTTTCATAAAAGGGTTATAATATAGGTGAGCAGGGCTATAACATGGGCTTCTCTGGTAGCTCAGCTGGTAAAGAATCCACCTGCAATGTGGGAGGCCTGGGTTCGATCCCTGGGTTTCTGGGAAGATCCCCTGGAGAAGGGAACGGCTACCCACTCCAGTATTCTGGTCTGAAGAATACAGTCCATGAGGTTGCAAAGAGTCAGACATGAGTGAGTGACTTGAGTGAGTGGCTTTCACTTCACTTCATTTCACTTCACTTCACTTCAGTGCTATAATATAGGTACTTTGAAATGTGGGATTTGGGAAGTTTTCCAAGGTCAAGGGGCATGTCATAGGGTTGTGATGATCTGATGAGAAGGTGCTTGTGAACTATGTCTAAAAACTCTGTAATACTGACCTAGTACATGCTATTTCCAGGAAAGAATCTGAATAGGCCATTGGGCTCAGTTTTCAATTTCCTGTGTGGGGTGAGCTGGGCAGGGGGGTCATGTGGTTTGCCTGGAGTGGTGATGGTATGCTTTCTGCATCACATCTGGAACTTATTAGAATAGTTTTTCTGAGCACAGAACTGCCTCTGAGGGCTGTATGCATCTCTGCTGATTGGAAGAAAGTGACTTTGAGGGACCTCTCTGGCAGTCCAGTGGTTAAGACTTCATCTTCCAATACAGGATGTACAGGTTCAATCCCTGGTCAGAGAGCTAAGATCCCACAAGCCTCTTGACCAAAAACCCCAAACATAAAACAGAAGCAATATTGTAACAAATTCAATAAAGACTTTAAAAATGGTCTACATGAACAAAAAGAAAAAGAAAGTGGCTTTGAGAGGTGAGGCCTGAACCACACTTTCAGAGATAAGAACCTAACTCCCTCTGGTGTTATTGAAAAAATTAAATGTGCTAGTTGCTCAGTCACGTCCAACTCTTTTCAACCCCATGGACTGATGGACCCAGAAACTGAACCTACCTTAGCCCTCCTTAGAATTCTTGTCCATGGAATTCTCCAGGCAAGAATACTGGAGTGGGTAGCCATTCCCTATTCCAGGGCATCTTCCTGACTCAGGGATTGAACCCAGGTCTCCCTCATTATAGGCAGATTCTTTACTGTCTGAGCCACCAGGTTGCTATCTAAGAGGCTTCAAATCATTCTATTCAAAAATATCTTCCTTAATGAAATCTTACTTCTTCTCCAATCAGCATCACTCTTCAAGAGTCTTCCAGAGGCTGGAAATTATTGCCTTGAATTTCAGCTGAATAATGCCCCTGGCTTGCTTTCATGTTTTATCACATCAGTTGTTGCTCAGTTGCTCAGTCGCTCAGTCATGTCCGACTCTTTTGAGACCCCATGGACTGCAGCATGCCAAGCTTCCCTGTCCATTACCAACTCCTGGAGCTTACTCAAACTCATGTCCAGTGAGTCGGTGATGCCATCCAACCATCTCATTCTCTGTCATCCCCTTCTCCTCCTGCCTTCATTCTTTCCTAGCATCAGAGTCTTTTATTTTTTTAATATAAATTTTTTTGGAGGAATTACTTTACAATATTATATTGGTTTTCCTATACATCAACATGAATCCACCACAGGTATACACGTGTTCCCCATCCTGAACCCCCCTCCCTCCTCCCTCATCAGAGTCTTTTAAAATGAGTCAGTTCTTTGCATCAGGTGGCCAAAGTATTGGAGCTTCAGCCTCAGCATCAGTGCCTCCAATGAATATTCAGATTGATTTCTTTTAGAATTGACTGGTTTGATCTCTTTGTAGTCCAAGAGCTGTCTCTTATACACATCTACTTCACTTCAGTGCTATAATATAGGTACTTTGAAGTGTGGGATTTGGGAAGTTTTCCAAGGTCAAGGGGCATGTCATAGGGTTGTGATGATCTGATGAGAAGGTGCTTGTGAACTATGTCTAAAAACTCTGTAATACTGACCTAGTACATGCTATTTCCAGGAAAGAATCTGAATAGGCCATTGGGCTCAGTTTTCAATTTCCTGTGTGGGGTGAGCTGGGCAGGGGGGTCATGTGGTTTGCCTGGANCCTTTTTTATGGTCCAACTCTCATATTCATACATGACTACTAGAAAAACCATAGTTTTGACTATACAGACCTTTGTTGGCAAAGTAATGTCTCTGCTTTTTAATATACTGTCTAGGTTTAATCTCTAAACAATAAATAGTCTAATTTAGCCTGATTTTGAACTATTTTAAATAAAATAGATTCCCATAATTTTAGCTTAGGTGACTTGCTTCTTTCATTTTACCTTTTAATGTGTGAAGTTGTGGTTTAGTTACTTTTCCTGCTATATGGTATTCAATTGTGTGACTATCCCACAATTTATTTATCAATATTTTACCGGGATGATCATGTGAGTTGCTCCCAGTATGGACAATTAATAACAGTGGGGTTCTGAATGTTTTTTTTTTTCCTCTGAGTGTTATTGAGCAAGTCTCATTGGCACACACTCTACATACTCACTTAGAAACGGAACTGATTGGTTCTAAAGATATATGCAAGCTCAACTTAATTAGATAATGCCAAACTGTTTTCTACCATGATTTTACCAATTTAACACTCTGGTCAGGAGTGAATATAAACTGTTCTTGCCCCATTATGTTACCAATATTTGGTTATTTTTTTACTTCAAAAAATTTGCCCATTCCGTATAAAACAGTACTTCATTACAATGTGAATTTACATTTTCTTGATTACCAAAGAGATTGAGCATTCCCTTCATATTCTTATGGGCATTTGAATTTTCTTCTTTCTTAAATTCCAGTTCATGTCTTCTCCCCACTGTTCCATTCATTATTCTTTTCTTATTGGCTCGTAAGTATCTTGTGTACTAATCCTTTGTCAGTTATATGTATGGCAAATATTCTCTTTCAATTTGTGGCCTGTCCTTTTACTCTCTTTATGGTATTTTAGATGAATAAATTCTTAAGTCTAATATAGTAAAATTTCTTTTTCTTTCTGTATGTTTAAGAAATCTTAATCTTTTCCTTCCCATGGTCATAAAGATATTTTTCTATATTGTCTTCTAAAAGTTTTATAGTTTTACCTTTCACATTAAAATCTCTTTAACTTTTTATAGTGGATAATTTTAAATATATGCAAAACTAGGGCTTCTCTGGTAGCTCGGTGGATAGGAATCTGCCTGCCAGTGCAGGAGACACTGATTCCATCCCTGCTCTGGGAAGATTCCACATGCCTCGGAGCCACTATGACCATGCACCACATCTACTAGCCTGCATACTGCAACTACTGAAGCCCAAAAGCCCTAACGCTTGTGCTCTGCAACAAGAGAAGCCACTGCAATGAGTCACCCATGCCACAACTGGAGAGTAGCCCTCACTCACTGCAGCTAGAGAAAGCCCACACAAAGGCAAGGAAGACCCAGCAGAGCCAAGAAATAAAATAAATAAAATTTAAAATACATGCAAAAATAGAGAAAACAGTGCATTAAACCTTTTATTCCCTTTGCCTAGCATCAAAAATGTACACACTGGGGACGATCTTGTTTTATCCCTACTCCCATCCTCTACATCCACTTGTTCTCCTTCAGTCGCTCAGTCATGTCCAACTCTTTGAGATCCCATGGACTGCAGTATGCCAGGCTTTCCGGTCCTTCACCATCTCCCAGAGTTTGCTCAAACTCATGTCCATCTCATCCTCTGTTGTTCCCTTCTCCTACTCCCCTCAATCTTTCCCAGTATCAGGGTCTAATATTTATTTATTTTTTATCATTTATAAAAAATGTTATATTGTTTATTTTTATATTTTCTTTTGTCTACTTAATTTTATCAATGGCATTTCCAAAACACCAAATTTTGGCCTTGTTCATCTTCTTCAGGGTACATTTGCTTTCTTTTTCATTAAGTTCTGCTTTTCTTCCCTTTCTTTTTAGAATTTACTCTGCTATTTTTTTCCTTAACTTCATATGCTGGATGCTTACCTCTTTACTTGTAAGACTTTCTTCCTTTTTTTCCTTTGTGTGTGTCCTCAGTTGCTCAGTCATGTCCAACTCTTTGTAACACTTTGGACAGGCTCCTCTGTGCAGGGGATTTTTCAGGCAACAAACTGGAGTGGGTTGCCATTTCCTTCTCAATGGAACCATCCCGAAACACTGCAGGTGGATTCTTTACTGCTGAACCATCAGGCAAGCCCCCCTTTTTCCCTTTAAGGATATGAATTGCCCTCTAAACAGTGGTTGATTGCATCTCACCATTTGGATGCATAGTAGTTTTACTACTGTTCAGTTATAAGTATTTTCTAGTTTCCATTATAACTAACTGTGAGTTAAGTTTTACATTTCATAAATATGTGAAGTTTTTAAAATTTTTGTTATTGGTTTCTAAACTAATTGCGTTGTAGTTCCAGAATGTGGTCTGTTTGATACTAACCACTTAAAATAAGTTTAGCCTCACCTTATGGCCTAGCATTTGTTCAGTTTTCATAAATAAATATTCCAAGGGTACTTGAAGAATGTTTTGTGCAGTCGTTAGGTGCAATTCTCTTTTTTCCCCTGTCCTAGAGAGTGTCCCCTTGATCTCCAGCAGCTTAGAGATCATTTCAGACAACAATGGAAGAGGCTGTTTTTTCTGATGCCAGAGACTCTTTGGCACTTAACTCTAGAAAGAATATTTCCCAAAGATGCACCAAGCACCGTTTTGGCAGACATGTTACAGCGTCAACAAAGTCTCCTTCATACCTCACTTCTGCCTTAACACGTATTTACACTGTCTCCTTCTCTGTGTTTGCAGATTTCAGACTTTACCTTGCCTCACTCATGATCTGGTTCTTTCATCACTCCTCAGTGGCTTTGGAGGAAGCAGATTTTCACAAAAACTTTTGTGGTTATTGGTTTTCAAGGAAATAATATGTGACAGCTAGCCTTATGCCAGCTAACTAGGAGGTGTGCAATAAAAATATTTGAATGGAAGAACTAAAAATATAATACAATGTCAAAACTGAAGTTCATTTACTAAAAATTATAATCAAGGCAGATCTCATTTAAATGCTTAAGAATTAGAATTCAAGCTAATATAAATTTGGAACATAATTCACAAATTGCTTAATTATTCTTTTTCCACTGAGAATACAAACCAGCTATCATTCCGTCTTTAGTCATAGAATGCACACGCATGTGACACACACACACAGAAGTGACAGCAGATTAAAATGAATATAGTGAAGGCATATCACATACCAGGGGTTACATTTTAAAGTCAGTTTATGTAACAAAAATTGCACACAGTCAAAATTGCCCTTGAAATCCCATAACAAGATGCTGTGTCGTCTTCATATAGTTTACATAGCCAGTTTTTCTCCAATGTCAGAATAGACTGTTGCTACTTCAGCAAATTTGGAAAATTCAGCAATGGCCACAGGCCTGGAAAAGGTCAGTTTTTGTTCCAATCCCAAAGAAGGGCAATGCCAAAGAATGCTCAAACTACCAGACAATTGCACATAGATCACATTCTAGCAAGGCAATGCTCAAAATCCCTCAAACTAGCCTTCAGAAATACATGAACCAAGAACTTCCAGATGTACAAACTGGGTTTAGAAAAGGCACAGGAGACAGAGATCAAATTGCCAACATGTGTTGGATCATAGAAAATGCAAGGGAATTCCAGAAAAACTTCTGCTTCATTGACTATGTTAAAGCCTTTGACTGTATGGATCACAACAAACTGTGGAAAATTCTTAAAGAAACTGGAATACCAAACCACCCTACCTGCTTCTTGAGAAACCTGTATGCAGGTCAAGAAGCAGCAGTTAGAACTGGACATGGAACAACAGGTTGGTTCAAAATTGGGAAAGGAGAACTTCAAGGCTATATATTGTCACCCTGCTTATTTAACTTAAAGTGCAGAGTACACCATGAGAAATGCCGGGCTGGATGAATCACAAACTGGAATCAAGATTGTTGGGAGAAATGTCAATAACCTCAGATATGCAGATGACGCCACCCTAAAGCAGATAGTGAAGAGGAACTAAAGAGCCTCCTGATGAGGGTGAAAGAGGAGACTGAAAAAGCTGGCTTAAAACTCAACATTCAAAAAACAAAGATCATGACATCCAGTCGCAACACTTTATGGTAAAAAGATGGGAGAACAATGGAAATGGTAAAAGACTATTTTATTGGGCTCCAAAATCACTGCAGATGGTGACTGCAACCATGAAATTAAAAGATGCTTGCTCCTTGGAAGAAAAGTTATGACCAACCTAGACAGCATATTAAAAAACAGAGTCATCACTTTGCCTACAAAGATCTATCTAGTCAGGGCTATGTTTTTCCAGTAGTCATGAATGGATGTGAGTGCTGGACCATAAAGAAGGCTGAGTACTGAAGAATGAATAGCTTTCAAACAGTGGTGCTGGAGAAGACTCTTGAGAGCCCCTTGGACAGCAACCAGATAAAACAAGTCAATCCTAAAGGAAATCAACCCTGAATATTCATTGGAAGGTCTGATGCTGAAGCTACAATATTTTGGCCACCTGATGTGAAGAGCTATCTCATTGGAAAAGACCCTCATGCTGGGAAAGACTGAGGGCAGTAAGAGGGGGCAACAGAGGATGAGATGGTTGGATGGCATCACTGACTCAATGGACATGAGTTTGAGCAAACTCTGGGAAATGGTGAGGGCCAGGAATGCCCGGCGTGGTATAGTCCATGGGATCTCAAAGAGTTGGATATGACTTAGCAATTGAAACAACTTCAGTTAAGCACCAAATTAAAGAGTTGGTTTGCATTTAGGAGTCATGGTTCTTTAATCATCAGACACAGTTAGTTTAGGTAAGAAGCTCACCAAAAAGAACTGAGAAAGCCTGAGTAAATAGCAGATCCTTCCCTCTCATTTAACACTCATAATAACAGTATTAAGTGTAACAATGGAGAAATCCCCAGCACTATTTAAGTCCCTCCCTCTCTTCCTTCTTTCCTTTCCTTTTTGCTTGCAGTATGAAGGAGTTCTGTAAGGTTCTCTGGAAAGAGGCACCTTCAGGCACCTTAAATAGTCTTTTTATGATATAAAGTCTTAAAAGAACAGATCTTAAGTGAGAATGTTTCTGACACGAGAGCAGGTAATGAACTAGCAGTTTTTGGACAGGGTTGACTTTCCTGAAGGTAAAATCACACAAAGTAAACATCTAGGTTCTTGATGAGCTTCCATATATTAATTCACTCAATTTCAATAATTTCACAAAATTAAAATATTTGTTGAGCATCTACTTTATGTCAAGTATCATGGGCACTGGAGAGACAATTCAGATAATTGATCACTGAGATGATCCTTTTCAATCCTTTTGGCAACTTTTGCCTAATCCTTTGTACTCAGTCACTCAGTCATGTCCAACTCTTTGCAACCTCATCAACTGTAGCCTGCCAGGCTCCTGTGTCCGTGGAGTTTCCCAGGTAAGCATACTGAAGTGAGTTGCCATTTCCTCCTCCAGCTTAATCCTTTAGTACTCTGTAAACCCCTCCTTACATTGCTCAAAGTGAAAGGGAAATTAGTTAATGGCAGCCTAAGTGATATAAATAGCAACCAAGACTCAGGTTACCATCTTATAATCCTTATTAGCTTTTTCACTTTCTAGAAAGATATGGATATGGCCTAGCCTAGCAGTAATAATAATAACAGCTACCAAAGAGTGATTTCTTACCACGTACCAGCCATGGTGCTATCTTATCTTATCTCGGTTAACTCTCACAATGACTATGTGTGTCTCAGTCACTCAGCCGTATCTGACTCTTTTCGAGCCCATGGACTATAGCCCAACAGGCTCCTCTGTCCATGGGATTCTCCAGGCAAGAATACTAGAGTGGGTTGCCATTTCTTTCTCCAGGCAATCTTCCAAACCCAGGAATCGAACCAAGGTCTCCTGCTTTGCAGGCAGATTCTTTACCATCTGAGCCACCAGGGAAGCCCCCACCATGACTATAAACTAGGAATTATTCTCATTTACCAGTTGAGAAGACAGAGGCACAGGGCAGTTTAATGGTTTGTTTTGAACTACTTCAATATAGTGCCTCTCAAATTTCCCTTATACCACACAGAGGGAAACGTAGTTGTTAGAAGCTGTATAGGTGTGCAGCCTAGTGGTGATCCTATAGGCAAAACAAGTTACAGAAGATAAAACAAGAATATAGATCATTATAGATTTTAGAAGATTTTGTTCCTGATTTCTAGGAGCTTATCTCCTATTCTCCTGAGTCAAGAAAATAGTTCAATGAAGAAATAGGTTCTATGTGATCCTGGAGTCAGACTGCAGGTCAGGGCCAGAGTTCCCAATGCTAAAGTGGTGTTGCTCTTCTCTCCCTCTCAGAGACCCCAGTTCTGCCCCAACTACATATCTTCATTTTTTACCCACTGTTCCCATGGCCATTCTATGAACTCCAGAGGCACCACAGAGACCCCAGTCTGATTTTCTCCAGGAAACAATGGGACAGAGTTTGGGGAACTTCCCTTGTTGTCTCTGTAATCTCAGGTTTAAGAGAGTTTGGATTGAAACTGGGAGAAAGAGGAAAATTTTCATTTCCAGTTATGAGGAAAATCTTTAGGGAGAGGTTTTATGTCATCTCAGTCACAACTGGAATGAAAAGCCATCTATTTGAGGCACAGACCATTTGACAGACTTCCACCCCAGACATTTCCTTGTTTTTACAGAACTAACTGGCTCATGAATTGTTGAAAGGTTCAGAGTTATATAACCATGAATAATAGGAGCAAATTCTACCACTGGATTTCATGGGTTACGAACTTTGGGGACTTATTAGAGATGCCAAAAGGCATTGTGGTTTAAAGCTACTCTTTACTGCTTCAATTCCTATAGTAGTTACACAACAAGATGGTATTCAGTTCAGTTCAGTCACTCAGTCATGTCTGACTCTTTGTGATCCCACGGACTGCAGTATACCAGGCTTCCCTGTCCATCACCAGCTCCTGGAGCTTGCTCATACTCCAAGGAGTTTGGATGGTTGGTGATGCCATCCAACCATCTCATCCTCTGTCATCCCCTTCTTCTCCTGCCCTCAATCTTTCCCAGCATCATGGTCTTTTTCAATGAGTCAGTTCTTTGCACCAGGTGGCCAAAGTATTGGAGTTTCTAGCTTCAGCATCAGTCCTTCCAATGAATATTCAGGACTGATTTCCTTTAGGTTTGACTGGTTTGATCTCCTTGCAAGTCCGAGGGACTCACAAGAGTCTTCTCTAACACCATAGTTCAAAAGCATCAATTCTTCAGTGCTCAGCTTTCTTTATGGCCCAACTGTCACATTCATACATGACTACTGGAAAAACCTTAGCTTTGACTAAATGGACTTTTCTCGGCAAAGTAATGTCTCTGTATTTTAATATGCTGTCTAGGTTGGTCATAGCTTTTCTTCCAAGGAGCAAGTGTCTTAATTTCATGGCTGTAGTCACCATCTGCAGTGATTCTGGAGCCCAAGAAAATAAAGTCTGTCACTGTTTTCACTGTTTCCCCATCTATTTGCCATGAAGCAATGGGACCAGATGCCATGATCTTAGTTTTCTGAATATTGAGTTTTAAGCCAGCTTTTTTCACTCTGCTCTTTCATCCTCATCAAGAAGCTCTTTAGTTCCTCTTCACTTTCTGTCATCTGCATATCTGAGGTTATTGATATTTCTCCTGACAATCTTGATTCCAGCTTGTGCTTCATTCAGCCTGGCATTTTGCATAATGTACTCTGCATATAAGTTAAATAGGCAGGGTGACAATATATAGCCTTGACGTACTCCTTTCCCAATTTGGAACCAGTTCATTGTTTCATGTCCAGTTCTAATTGTTGCTTCTTCAACTGCATACAGATTTCTCAGAAGGCAGGTAAGGTGATCTGGTATTCCTGTCTCTTTAAGAATTTTCCACAGTTTGTTGTGATCCATACCGTCATAGGCTTTGACATAGTCAGTAAAGCAGAAGTAAATGTTTTCCTGGAACTCTCTTGCTTTTTCAATGATCCAAGGGATGCTGGCAATTTGATCTCTGGTTCCTCTGCCTTTTCTAAATACAGATGGTATTAGTCTCAGATAATTTTGCCTGGCTGTTGCTTTTTTTGTTACCTACTTAACACATCTTCTGACCCCCTAAACTGGATTGTGTATGTGTGTGTGCACGAATTCGTCGCTCAGCTGTGTCCAACTGTTTTCGATCCCGTGGACTATAGCCTACGAGGCTCCTCTGTCCATGGAACCCTCCAGGCAAGAATACTGGAGTGGGTTGCCATTCCCTTCTCCAAGGGATCTTCCTGACCAAGGGATCGAAACCAGGTCTCCTGTATTGCAGGCAGATTCTTTATCATCTGAGCCACCAGAGAAGACCCAAACCGGGTTAGGGCTCACCAGTATACACTCTCACAGCAACCTATATTTTTCTTTCTTAGAGTGAATAAAATTACAGTTATTTGTGTAATGTGTGTGAAGTGAAGTGAAAGTCGCTCAGTCGAGTCCAACTCTTTGCAACTCCACAGACTGTACAGTCCATGGGATTCTCCAGGCCAGAATACTGGAGTGGGTAGCCTATTCTTTCTCCAGGGGATCGGGATCTTCCCAACCCAGGAATCGAACCGGTGTCTCCTGCATTGCAGGTGGATTCTTTATCAACTGAGCTATCAGGGAAGTCTTGCCTGTATTTCTCTTGTAGAATGTAAGCTCCATGAGGAAAGGCATCTAAATACATTGTTTGCCACAATATCCCAGGTCCTAGTGCAGGGCCTGACCCCAGAGATGCTCAATTAATGTCCAGTGAGAAGCAAATTAATTCATAATTTAAGAATCACAGAATTTAAGAACTGAGAGGGATGTTATGAGTCTGTTTAGTCCAACTCTCTCAGTTTATATAATAGAAAACTGAGTTCCACAGAAATAAAGAGATTTACCCATTGTTACATACTGTTGTGTGGCATGGTCACAACTAAAACTGGGCCTCTTTAATTACCCTTCCTCTACCTTCTTGCATTTATGGTTAGTCAAAAGTTTTAGACTGAAAGCACTGACTGAAATTATGGATGTAGTGTGTTGAATAGTGTCCTTCTCAAAATTCATATCCACTTGAAACCTCAGAATATGACCTTATTTTTTTCTCAACTATTTCCTGAAAAACTGTATTTTTTTTCCTTTTGATTCACCAAAAGACCTTATGTAAATATAGCCTCTTCTCTAAGATGTAAGCAGATCCTGTGTTTAATATAGTACTTTGAGATTTACAAAAATGTCAGGCAATTTGCTTGTTGAACTCAAGATAGTAACAACATGTTAACTAAAAATAAATTGACAGCTTACTCTGTGCCAGGTGGTACTGAGCACTTTACATGCTTTATCTCATTTAATCTTCACAATTCTAGGTTCTATTATTTTATAATGAGTAAACTGGAGTTTAGCAAGATGAAGAAAATCATTCACAGTTATACAAAGATAAAATTGATGGAATAGTTATCTTACTCCAGAGACTTTTCCCTTAA
Source organism: Neotragus moschatus (assembly GCA_006410615.1). Taxonomy (NCBI): domain Eukaryota; kingdom Metazoa; phylum Chordata; class Mammalia; order Artiodactyla; family Bovidae; genus Neotragus; species Neotragus moschatus. The sequence continues at coordinate 857,789 of SJYA01002112.1, read as the reverse complement.
ACAGTAAACCACAAGAAGAGAAGCTCCATGCTATCATTTCTATTACCTCAAATGAAATTTGCTTTTTTTTCCGCTTAGGCATCCACCTGGGCCCCTCTTGTGACCACCATAATACTTATGAGAACCAATGTAAACATGCTTCATGTTGTTTGCTATACAGTGGTCAGTGACGTACTCTGTTTATGACTCAGGAGTCTTGAGTCTCTTGCCAGCAACATGCTAACGTTAGTTTGTGTAAGATAAAAGAAAATATCTATATTGGTCTCTGCATGCTCCCCTCCCCAACTTCCTGGTGCAGAGTTCTTAAAACCCTTATAATTTCCTAAGTGATAAGAACACTAGCTGGACCATAAAAAAAGGCTGAGCGCTAAAGAATTGATGCTTTTGAGTTGTGGTGCTGGAGAAGACTGTTGAGAGTCCCTTGGACAGCAAGGAGATCAAATCAGTCAATCCTAAAGGAAATCAACCCTAAATGTTCATTGAAAGGATTGATGCTGAAGCTGAAGCTTCAATACTTTGGCTACCTGATGCAAAGAGCTGACTCATTGGAAAGGACCCTGATGCTGGGAAAGATTGAAAGCAGAAGGAGAAGAGAGTGGCAGAGGATGAGATGGTTATATAGCATCACCGATTCAATGGACATGAATGTGAGTAAATTCTGGGAGATAGTGAAGGAGAGGGAAGCCTGATGTGCTGCAGTCCATGAGGTCACGAAGAGCTGGACATGACTTAGCAACTGAACGACAAAGAACATTAGTAGCATCTCTTGTTCTAATATATGGTCTCTGACACAGGGTTCCTAAANAAAAAAAAATAGGGCCTTTTTTTGGAAGGTAATAGTAGATTGTAAAAATGAAAATTAAAGTAGTAATAAAGAACTTAAACATAAAAAAATTAAAAAATGATAATAGTAAAAAAATAATAATAATAAAAATAAAAAAAAAATAAAATGATCCCTTCTCTGTCTCTAGTTTTGGAGTTGCTCAATCTCATAAATAGTGTCCTCAAAACAATGGTTCTTAGAGACTTTACCTGTTTTTAAAAAGGTACTTCGGGGAATTCTGCAGAAGTACAGTGGTCTTTCGCTGCCAAGGGCATGGGTTCATGTTCTCCTAGTTGGGGAACTAAGATCCCACAAACCAAGAGGCATGACAGGACTCTCCCTAAAAAGGCACTTCACAAACTCTGAACCCTAAATTTTACTGGAAAACACTTAAGACCTGGGCTATTTACTAGTCACAGATCATAGCAGTTATAACTTCATTATCAGTCAGCAGACTTTTTCAATCCCTTTCCTTTTTGTAGCCTATCATTCCCAACCTAACTTCTTTAAGGATTCACAGCCTGTAACTAGACATTTCCTAAGATTAAAAAACTGAAATCCTGGAAGTACAGATTCTCTGTACCCTCAAGCCCTGTCCATTCTTTCTTTCAGCTTTTTTTTTTTTAAAAAAACTTTTTATTTTGTTTCAAGATATAGCTAATTCACAATGTTGGGACAGGTTCAGATGAAAAGTGAAGGGATCTAACCATACATATACATGTACCCATTCTCCCCCCAAATCCCCTTCCATCCAGGCTGCCACATCCATTCTTTCCTTAAAATGTGCCCTGCTTCTTTCTTCCATTCCTTCTGCCATACCCTAGAAGCCCTTACTATCAGAATTAGGCTCACACACAGCCTCTTGTTAGCCTATATACCAGTCTTCCCTCTCTTAAATCTTTCCCACACACTTACCCATCCCCCACCCCCACCAACGCCACTCAAAAGCCTAAAAGGACTCTTGTTATCAAACTGTATCAGGTCTAAACTCATCTGTTTATTTTCTAGGCCCTTTTCAATCTATCCCAATTTGCTTATTAGACTTAATGTCCCATTATTCTATGTATGCTTTCCATTTGCTGCCCATAAACATGTCCTGCTTATTTCAGCTCATGGGTCAGATTCATCTCAGGGTTCCCAGAACGTGCTATAAGAAGGCAGGAAAGGGGTTCACTAAATGTGAGCTGAAGGACTCAATAGTTGGCATTTGGATACCTTTCAGTGTCCTCCCTTTTTGTATTTTATATTTAAATCCCACAAATCCTTCAAGTTTCACACTCTGTTGAAGACTTTCCCAGTTTCTTCAGTTCTTATAATCTCTCTATTTTTGGAGGAAAAAAATCAAAAGACAGGAAGGAAGGAAGGGAAAAAGGGAAGGATGGAGGAAGAAAAATCCCCCAACAACAAGAACAGGCTTTAGGAGCTGCAAAAGCAAAAGGAAAAGGAGGAAAAGCTTACAGTCTGATAGTTCCCACTCTGAAGTTTTTAAGGAACAGCTCAGTCATGCAATATTTATTGACTTTCTGTAGTGCCATATCACCTGTATCACTCTGTTCAGGACACACATACTGGTAGTATTGCTTGCTAAGTGTTTCATATGCATTCTTTCTGCCTCCCACGTTAGTTCAAGAGTCATTTCTTCCTGCTCCCCCATACTGATCTAACTGCTTCCTCTCCATGCTTCTATGACAATCTGTGTTTATCTCTAACTCACTATCTTACATTGAAAGTGCCTGTTTCTGAGTCTGACGCACCTTTAGACCATGAGTTTCATGACAGAACGTCCAGGCTTACTTGTCTTTGTATTCTCTATGTCTTTTATAGGTATGTGTAGACCCTGTACAAGATAAAACACAAATGACGTCTGAAGTAACTAAGCTGTAAGTGTTAGGGAGTGAGGACCATGTATTATACTTCTTATCTTTATATTCTGAATAACCAGTTCAGTGCTTATGTGTTCAGAAAAAGCTTGTTAACGCTAACCGTTCTGCTCTCTGTTCCTCTCATTGTTCACACGTAACACTACCCTTGCTCATCAAATCCTAATAACTGAGCATTTACTAAGTACTCAGTAGACTCTTATTCACTGAAATTGATGCTGATTGTTACTGTGAGAGAGAAATAATAAACAAAGTCATTAATTATACTTCTATTTAGAAACTCTATTGCAGACTCGAATTATTTAAATAAATTCTGCCTCCTTTTCATACTTTCAGGGGATAGGCCAGATAAAGTTAGATCTGAATCTTGGCTCTGCAAATGCACTGGCTATTTTATCTTTGTTAGGGCCTTTGAGGGCCTTAAATTAAAAATGGGAATAACTTACCTATTCTGTAGGATCACCTGAGGGTTGAATGTGATAATGTATATAAGATGTCCTAGCACCGTATGGCACATCACAAGCATCAGCCAAAGTCAGCTCTTGCTTCTTGATCCTGTCCCTCCTCAAGAGGGCAAGAGGTATAGCACAAGAAACTGTGTTCAATATCTTATAATAAATCATCGTGGAAAAGAGAAAACACAAATAACATGTTAATGAGTACATAAAGTAAGGGAACCCTTGTAAACTGTGGGCGGGAATGTAAATTATTACAGCCACTGTGGAAAACAGTATAGAGATTTCTCAAAAAACTAAAAACAGAACTACTATATGACTTAGCAATTCCACCCCTGTGTGTATATCTGAAAAAAAAAACAAAACACAACAACCTAGTTTGAAAAGATACATGCACCCCAGTGCAGCATTATGTAAAACTGCCAAGATAAGGAAGCAACCTAAGCACACATCAGCAACAGATGAATGGATAAGGAAGATGTGGTGTATGTATATATACACAAATGGAATACTACTCAGCCACAAAAATAATTAAATTTTGTCATTTGCAACAACATGGATGGATTTGGAGGGTATTCTGTTAAGTGAATTAAGTCAGATAAAGACAAATACTGTATGATATCACTTATATGTGGAATCTAAAAAAAAAATTAGTGAACATAACAAAAAAGAAACTGACACACAGCTAGAGAACAAACTAGTGGTTTTCGTAGGAAGGGGGAGGGACATTACAGGGGGAGGGAGTACTACAGAGGTAAGAGGTACAAACTGGATGAATCTAGAGCCTACTGTACAGAATGAAGTTAAGTCAGAAAGAGAAAAGCAAATATCATATGTTAATGCATATATATGGAATCTAGAAAGATGGTACTGAGGAATCTACCTGAAGGGCAGAGATGGAGACACCAACATACAGAACAGATTTGTGGACACAGTGACAGAAGGCGAGGGTGGGATGAATTGGGAGAGAAACATTAAAACATATACATTGCCATAGGTAAAACAGACAGCAAGCGGGAATTTGCTGCATGATGCAGAGTTCAAACTGGGTGATCTGTGACAACCTAGAGGGGTGGGGTGGGGTGGGAGGTGGGAGGGANCTGGGTATTTTCAGGGCCCTTCCTCCTTTTCCGGTTCTATACTATAATTTTTTTCTTGCCATTCATGACTGGGAAATTGCTGAAAGCTCTTTTCAGCTTCTCAGTGCTGCTTTTGTTTTCAGAGACAGAGATGTGTATAAGAGACAGACCTAGAGGGGTGGGGTGGGGTGGGAGGTGGGAGGGAAATTCAAGAGGGAGGGGACAGATGTATACCTATAACTGATTCATGCTGATGTGTGGCAGAAACCAACACAATACTGTAAAGCAATTACCCTCCAATTAAAAATAAATGAATAAAAATAAGAAAGCATTCAAGTAAGTGGAAAAAAATAAGCTGTAAGGATATATTGTACAACATATGGAATATAGCTAATATTTTCTAATAATTATAAAAATAAAAAGGCAAGAGGGTCATTGGAGTCACCTCTTTCCACATAGTATCCAGTGGATTATATGGTATTATCTAGTTTAGCCCGAGGTTAAACTTCCTGTTCTCACAGTACCTGTTCCACAGGAGCTATTAGTCTATGTCTATATACATTTGAGTGTGTAATATGTATGTACTTGGGAGTGTGTGTGTGGAGGTCTAAATAGCTGTTGATATGTGTACCCCTGTGTACAAGAGCCATAGGTTTCTAGCTACGCTCACATTTGATTTGAGAAACTTCAGAGGCTTAAATTAAAATTGTTGAATTGGGCACTTTATCCTTTCCTCACGCTGCTTTCACCTCCACCAACGTGATTTCCCCTGTTAAAAGTGAGAAGTACCAGGGATTAAGTTAGAGTGAGCAGATTCCACTACCAACGTCTAAGAGCAATTGGAGGAATGTTCACCCATATTATCCAACTATAAAACTCACATATTGCTACAGCTCATGCATGCATGCTAAGTCACTTCAGCTGTGTCTGACTCTTTGCGACCCCATGGACTGTAGCCTGCCAGGCTCCTCTGTTCATGGGATTCTCCAGGCAAGAATACCAGGGTGGGTTGTCATGCCTTCCTCCAGGGGATCTTCCCAACCCAGGGATCAAACCCAAACCTGTGTTTCTTATGTCTTCTGCATTGGCAGGTGGGTTCTTTACTACTAGCACCACCTGGGAAGCCCTGCTACAGCTCAGTAATGGGAAAATGTTGAAGGGGTAATACCACTCTGCCTCAGNCCAGGGTGGGTTGTCATGCCTTCCTCCAGGGGATCTTCCCAACCCAGGGATCAAACCCAAACCTGTGTTTCTTATGTCTTCTGCATTGGCAGGTGGGTTCTTTACTACTAGCACCACCTGGGAAGCCCTGCTACAGCTCAGTAATGGGAAAATGTTGAAGGGGTAATACCACTCTGCCTCAGTGGGACTGGATGAAGGTAGGAAGCAAAGGGATATTATCTCTAACCTCTAGTTTTGGGTAGAAATTGGGAAGTGGAAAATTTATAAGGCATACCAAGTAACCTTGGTGAGCAGTTCCAAACATCACATTCTGTTTGCAGCCTCTCTTATTCTAGTATGAGGTCTATGGTATTTCTGACCCCTAAAATGCTGAAGCAAACTTCCATGCTAACAATTTCCACCCCTCTAGATAACTGTCAATTATCTCCGTAATCATTAGGAAAGTATGAAAATATTTTCCAAAACGAAGTTAATTTTAATTAACTCATATTAAAAAAAAAATGTCAGAGAGTTCCAGTTGTGGCAATGACTGACTGACTAGGCTGTTACAGACAAATCTCTTACTGAGAACAATTAGAAAAGCTGGACAAATCATTACTTTTAAAACACCAATTTGAAGGCATTGAAAAGCTACCAAAGCAGTGAGAATTTGCTGATCCAAGATCTGAAAGGAAAGAAAAGCCCAAAAAAGTGAGCCTGATGTTTGGGGAAACTTTACCCTGCAGATAATTACTGTCTCTGAAAACAAAAGCAGCACTGAGAAGCTGAAAAGAGCTTTCAGCAATTTCCCAGTCATGAATGGCAAGAAAAAAATTATAGTATAGAACCGGAAAAGGAGGAAGGGCCCTGAAAATACCCAGGGTTCTAACTGGGACCAAGAAGCACTTCACACTTGGAATAGGGTGAACTGGAAATAGACCAGTCCTCAGAAGGACTGAAACCCAGCTTTGAATTTCTTAGGCATTTATTAGATAAAGGTAGTCGTCCCTTAGGCCATCTGCTTGACAAAAAAAGTAAGTCTTCTCTAGAGGTAGAAAATATATGGAACCTCAAATTATCTCTAGACTTCAGCAGACTTTGGAAGAAAATAACAAAGTGGGTCTAAGATTTATATGGAAATTCAAAGGATCTAGGACCTAGAACAAACAAAACAATTTTGAAAAGAGAATAACAAAGTTAGAGTACTTATGTAAATTCCCAAGTTCTAGATTTACCATCAAGTTACATCGGACTTACTTTTATTGTATTCTAGATCGATTAATAACCAGAATCGACTCCACAAAAAGACCCAAACTTATACAGTCAATGGATTATTAACCAAGTAAGATCACTGAGGAAAGGAAAATCAAATTATGCTGAAACTGGACAGATCTGTGGAATGATAATTCTAATCCCTACTGCACTCCATACACACAAAAAAATTAATTAAAGATGGATCACGAACTTAAATGTAAAAGCTAGAACCATAAAGCTTCTAGAAGAAAATCTTTGCAACCATGGAATAGGCAAAGCTTTTTTAGGCATAACATAAAATATACTAACCATTAAAGTAAAAAGTGAAATATTGGACTTTAAGAAAATTAAAATATTTTCCCATCAAAAGGAAGCATTTTGAAAATTTGAAGATAATGCTGTGAAAGTGCTACACTAAATATGCCAGCAAATTTGGAAAACTCAGCAGTGGCCACAGGACTGGAAAAGGTCAATTTTCATTCCAGTCTCAAAGAAAGACAATGCCAAAGAATGCTCAGACTACCACACAATTGCACTCATCTCACATGCTAGTAAAGTAATACTCAAAATTCTGCAAGCCAGGCTTCAACAATATGTGAACCGTGAACTTCCAGATGTTCAAGCTGGTTTTAGAAAAGGCAGAG
>SJYA01002112.1:797878-850318 GCA_006410615.1 Neotragus moschatus | reverse complement strand
TCCCATCACTTCATGGCAAATAGATGGGGAAACAGTGGAAATAGTGCTTACTTTATTTTGGGGGGGGGGGGCTCCAAAATCACTGCAGATGGTGATTGCAGCCATGAAACTAAAAGACGCTTACTCCTTGGAAGGAAAGTTATGACCAACCTAGACAGCATATTCAAAAGCAGAGACATTACTTTGCCAACAAAGGTCCGTCTAGTCAAGGCTATGGTTTTTCCAGTAGTCATGTATGGATGTGAGAGTTGGACTATGAAGAAAGCTGAGTGCTGAAGAATTGATGTTTTTGAACTATGGTGTTGGAGAAGATTCTTGAGAGTCCCTTGGACTGCAAGGAGATCAAACCAGTCAATCTTAAAGGAGATCAGTCCTGAGTGTTTACTGGAAGGACTGATGTTGAAGCTAAAACTCCAACACATTGGCTACCTGATGTGAAAAAAACCTGACCCATTGGAAAGACCCTGATGCTGGGAAAGATTGAAGGTGGGAGGAGAAGGGGAAGACAGAGGATGAGATGGTTGGATAGCATCAGTGACTCAATGGACATGAATTTGGGTAAACTCCAGGAGTTGGTGATGGACAGGCAGGCCTGGCATGCTGTAGTCCATGGGGTGGCAAAGAGTCGGACATGACTGAGTGACTGAAGTGAACTGAACTGCTGAAAGGAGGCAAGGATATACAATGGGGGGAAAGAGAGCTTCTACAATAAGTGATAATATACCACATACAAAAATAAACTCAAAATGGATTAAAGACTTACCCGAAACCACAAAATTCCTAAAAGAAAACACAGATGATGAATTCTTTGACACTGAACTTAGAAAGATTTATTTTTGGATCTGCCTCTCAGGCAAGGGGGATTCCCTGGTGGCTCAGATGGTAAAAAATCTGCCTGCTAATGTGGGAGACCCAGATTTGTTCTCTGGGTTGGGAAGATCCCCGAGAGAAGGGAATGGCTACTCAGTCCAGTATTCTTACCTGGAGAATTCCATGGACAGGGGAGCCTGGTGGGCTACAATCCATGAGGTCAAAAAAGAGTTGGACAGGACTGAATGACTAACACTTTCACTTTCCTCAGGCAAGGAAAACAAAAGCAAAAATAAACAGATCAGACTACATCAAACTGAAAAGACTTTTCCTTTGTACAGCAAAGGAAACTATCAACAAAGCAAAAAAGTCAGCCTACTAAATGGGATAAGATATTGGCAAACAGTATATCTGATAAGGGGTTAATATTCAAAGTATACAAAGAACTCAAACCACACAATATCAAAAAACCCAAACAATCCAATTATTAAAAAAAAAAATCAGAAGACCTGGGTCCTCAGAGGACCTAGTGGTCCAGTGGTTAAGAATTCACCTTCCAATAGGGGATATGAGTTCAATCTCTGGTTGAAGAACTAAGATCCCACATGCCACTGGGCAACTAAGCCCACGCATTGCAACTGCCAAACCTGTGCACTCTAGAGTCCATGCTCTGTAACAAGAGAAGGCTGCGCACCGCAACCAGAGAAGTCCCTGTGAGGTACAACTGGGGAAAGCTCATGCACCGAAACAAAGACTCAGCTCAGCCAAAATAAAAACATGTACAAGTAAAATAAAATAAAAAATGGTCAGGGGACCTGAGTAGACACTTTTCCAAAAAAGACATACAGATGGCCAACAGATACAGGAAAAGATGCTCAAATTCACTAATCATCAAGGAAATGGAAATCAAAACCACAATGAGATATACCTCACACCTGTCCGAATCACTGCCATCAAAAAGACAGCAAATAATGATTGGTAAGGATGTGAGAAAAGAGAACCTTAGTGCACTGCTAAGTGGGAATATAAATTGGTACAGTCACTATGGAAAACAGTATCAAGGGCCTTCAAAAAATTAAAAATAGAACTACCGTATGATCTAGCAATTCCACTTCTGGGTGAAAAACAAAAGAAAACAAAAACCACTAATTCAAAATGTATATGAACGATACATGTTTATTGAACAATAATATTCACTGTAGCATTATTTACAACAGCCAAGATTTAGAAGCAATCTAAATATTCATTGATTTATGAATGGATAAAGACCATATGGTATACATACACAATGAAATATCACTCAGCTATAAACAAGAATGAAATCTTGCCATCTGCCACAACAAGGAGAGTATTATGCTAAGTGAAATAAGTCAGACAAAAAAAGAGACAAATACCATATATTTTCACTTACAAGTGGAATCAAAAAAACAAAACAAGGGCTTCCCTGGTGGCTCAGTGGTAAAGACTCTGCCTGCTAATGCAGGAGACAAGGGTTCAGTTCCTGGTCTAGGAAGATCCCACATGCCATGGAGCAACTCAGCCTATGTGCCACAACTATTGAGCCTGTGCTCTAGAGTTTGGTTTCTACAATGAGAGGAGCCACTGTGGGAGGGAGGTTTAAGAGGCAAGGAACAAATATATATACTTATGGCTGATTAATGTTGATGTATGGCAGAAAGCAAAACAACATTGCAAAGCAATTACCCTCTAATTAAAAATAAATTTTGAAAACCAAAACACCACCAACAAAAGAGAATATACTCCAGTGAGAAGCCTGTGCACCAAAACTAGAGAGTAGCTTCCACTCGCTGCAACTAGAGGCAAGCCCACGCAGCAACAAAGACCCAGCATGGCCAAAAATAAATAAAATTATATAAAAAATAAGAAAACAGAAACAGACGTGGATACAGAGAACAAACTGGTTATTATCATAGGGGAGAATGTTAGGGGGGTTGGTGAAATAGATGGAAGAGATTAAGAGGCACTAATTTTCAGTTATAAAATAAATAAACCACAAGATATAAATAATATGGGCTTCCCAGTAATATGACACTAGTGGTAAGGAAGCTGCCTGCCAGTGCAGGAGACATAAGAGACTTGGGTTCAATCCCTGGCTCAGGCAGATTCCCTGGAGGAGGGCATGGTACCCACTCCAGTATTCTTACCTTGAGAATCCCATGGACAGAGGAGCCTGGCAGGCTACAGTCCACAGGGTTGCAAAGATTTGGACACAGCTGAAGCAACTTAGCATGCGTGCATGAAAGATGTAATATACAACATAAGAAATATAATAACACTATAATAACTTTGTATGGTGACAGATGGTTATTAGACCTATCACAGTGATCATTTTGTAATGTATTTACATGTCAGATCACTGTGCTGTCAAATCATTATGTCAGCTATACTTCAATAAATAAAATCTATGTGGAAATGCAGAGCAGAAGTTCAAGATTAGTCAAGATAATCTTGCAGAAGACCAGAAATATGAAAAACTTATTCTATTATGTATTAAGTGCATTATAGTAGCTACAGTATTTGAAACAGCATGGAACTGGCACAAAGACAAATTTTAACAGATAAATTTTAAAAATTTAAAAATTTAAAACTGAACATTCCAGAACCAGATTAACCAGACTCATATAGAAAATTGTCTAACTATAAAAGGAATTAATAGTCTTTTCAGTACACAATACTGGGTCAATTGGCTATCCATATGGAAGAAAAAAAGGAAATATGACCTTACAGCAAACCCTAAAATATGACCTTACAGCATACCCTAAAATCAGGTGGATGATGTTTTCAGATTACAAATATTCATATTTAATAAAATAATTAAAAGTAAATAAAATTTAAAATTCAATACATCAGAAATACTGGCCACATTTCAAGTGCTTAATACCTGCATCATATTGGCTGTCATATGGTACAGCATAGCTGGAGAATAGTTCTATCACTGCAGAAAGTTCTATTGAACAGCACTATGCAAAAAAATATTATAGGAGAGTATTTTCATGATTTTAGGTAGGAAAAAAATTTTTAAACAGAATTTTTTAAAAAGATGCTAACCATGAAACAAAATCTTGAATAATTTAATCAACTTAAGATGGTGACTGCAGCCATGAAATTAAAAGACGCTTACTCCTTGGAAGAAAAGTTATGANGAATGGACATGGAACAATCACCTTAGGACTCTAGAAATTGACCAAAGGGATAGATCAAATGGAGATGTATTTATTCTAGAGAAACTATCAAACCTCAGTAAGATCAATGAGTTACATGGTGCATTTTAGACAGCAGCTGTTCCCACCTCCCCGACTCCAGCTTTGTGGTGGCAGTCCTGCAAGAGTGGGGATGCCTGTGAGCACTAGGAGCTTTGCTCTTGGAAGTCATTGATTTGATTTGGAGCAGAGTTTGGAAAATACTTGTCCATGGATGTTGTTGAAGATAATAGCAATCTACTTTGCCGACTAAGGTCTGTCTAGTCAAGGTTATGGTTTTTCCAGTGGTCATGTATGGATGTGAGAGTTGGACTGTGAAGAAGGCTGAGCGCCGAAGAATTGATGCTTTTGAACTGTGGTGTTGGAGAAGACTCTTGAGAGTCCCTTGGATTGCAAGGAGATCCAACCAGTCCATTTTGAAGGATATCAGCCCTGGGATTTCTCTGGAAGGAATGATGCTAAAGCTGAAGCTCTAGTACTTTGGCCACCTCATGCGAAAAGTTGACTCATTGGAAAAGACTCTGATGTTGAGGGGGATTGGGGGCAGGAGGAGAAGGGGACGACCGAGGATGAGATGGCTGGATGGCACCACTGACTCGATGGGCGTGAGTCTGAGTGAACTCCAGGAGTTGGTGTTGGACAGGGAGGCCTGGCGTGCTATGATTCATGGAGTCGCAAAGAGTTGGACAAAGAGCGACTGAACTGAATGGCAAACAATAAAGGAAAATCAACAGTGCAGCAATCCTGAGGTCATGATACTCGTTGGGACAACTAACAGACCAGTAAGCCAGCCAAAAATTTAACAGATCTGGAAAGAAGACAGTTACTATGGGTCTTAATAAGATTTCACGCATCACTCGTGGTCTGGAAGGCTGCCCACTTGTACAAACCTATACACATGCTCAGGAGAGACTGGAGAGGGTTCTAGATATCCTGTCATCCTTGGCTGAATGTGAGGTCCGGAGCATGCAGAAAGTTAAAGGGGAAGAATCTGTAAACTGCCTAAATTGTCAGTGTGTTCTCCAAAACACATGGAGATCCATTGGTAAAGAGCAGAAGCTTTATTAGCTCAAGATATTTAAGTATAACTTACAACAAATCAGTTACTGGACCATTAAACCATGTTGAACCAAGGTCACCCCTAACCCTTCCTGATCCTGAGTTAGGCAAATCCATGATACAAAGTCATGATCCATAAAATAAGTTGGACTCCACCATGACTAAAGCTTTTGCGTTTCAAAAGACACTATGGGAAAAGTTTGCAAACCATGTATGATAATGGACTTATATCCAGAATACATAAGGAACTCTTAAAAGTAGTAATATGACAGCTTAATTTAAAAATGGAGAAAGAAACTTTTCAAATTACTTCATAAACCAAAAATCAAGCTCCTATCAGTTCTTCCCTGACAATAGCAATCAAATTACCCACATAAAACAGGGAAGAATTTTGAGGGACTATTATTCATTTGTACTCTTGAATTGCTTCTGAATTCTTATGGTCTGATAGCTTTAATCTGCAGTTTTTCAAATAGGGCATAACTAACTAGACACTTAACAACCAAATACAACTATACCATACATATGATATTCTAGCAGATATTTTAAATAAGGATTAATGGCCTTCAAACCCACATGCATAGATCTGCAATTGACAATAAGAATCTCCTATCCATAATATACATATTATAACTAAAAAAAAAATGGCCAAAAGATTTGAATAGATATTCACCAAAGAAGACATATGAATAGCTAGCTAATAAGTGCATGAAAAGATGCTAGGCATCAACTGTCATTAGAAAAATTCAAATTAAGACCATAATGAGATACCATCTCATACTCACTAGAATCANTGACAATAAGAATCTCCTATCCATAATATACATATTATAACTAAAAAAAAAATGGCCAAAAGATTTGAATAGATATTCACCAAAGAAGACATATGAATAGCTAGCTAATAAGTGCATGAAAAGATGCTAGGCATCAACTGTCATTAGAAAAATTCAAATTAAGACCATAATGAGATACCATCTCATACTCACTAGAATCAGTTCAGTTCAGTCTCTCAGTCATGTCCGACTCTGTGACTTCATGAATCGCAGCATGCCAGGCCTCCCTGTCCATCATCAACTCCCGGGGTTCACTCAAACTCATGTCCATCGGGTTGGTGATGCCATACAACCATCTCATCTTCTGTCATCCCCTTCTCCTCCTGCCCCCAATCCCTCCCAGCATCACGGTCTTCTCAAATGAATCAACTCTTTGTATGAGGTGGCCAAAGTATTNGCATTACTCAGTGGACATGAGTCTGAGTGAACTCCGGGAGTTGGTGATGGACAGGGAGGCCTGGATGCTGCGATTCACGGGGTTGCAAAGAGTCAGACACGACTGAGCGACTGAACTGAACTGAACCGAAGTTTAAATTAGGAACTCCTTTTCAACAAATAACACTATAAAGACAGTGACAATGCAAGCCACAGAATGGAATAAGAGCCAGGCCTAGGGTGAGGCAAGTTGAAGCCTCAGGTGAAGGTCTAGTAAAGCGTTAAGCTTGGACACAAATTTTTAAGGGGGCATCAAAAAAAAAAAAAACCCTCAGTAATCAAAACAAGATATTTGCAGTATTTTAAAAAATCAAAATTAGTTTTTTAAAATCCAGGATAAATAAAATATCATAATTTAAAATCAAGATAGGTATCTACTGATTTTTCCCTTTGCCTCAGGGTCCAATATGCTTAGACAACATTTGGGAAATGATATTTGTAACTTGTACACACCCAATGTCTACAATTAAAGAACACAGACCAATAAAAATTTCAGACAACCCAACAGAATAGGTTCAAGATATGAAAGGTATTTCACAAAACAGGATATCCAAATGGCCAGTGAATGATAAAAGGTGCTCAACTTCATTAGTATCAAGGAAATATAAATTAAAATAAAAAGGCATTCCACTATTCTCTCACCAAAATAGTTAAATATAAAAGGCAGACAATACCAAGTATTGATGGATACTGAAAGTAAAAGTGCTAGTCATTCAGTTGTGTCTGAATCTGTGACACCATGGACTGTAGCCTGCCAGGCTCCTGTGTCCATGGAATTCTCCAGGCAAGAATACTGGAGCGGGTTGTCATTTCTTACTCCAAGTAATCTTCCTGACCCACGGATCAAACCTGGGTCTCCCGCATTAGCAGGCACATTTTTACCGTCTGAGCCATAGGATATAAAAAAAAAAAACAAACCCAGAAACCTCAGACATGGCTGGTAGAAGTGTAAAATGATACAGCTAATTTGGAAAACTGGCAGTATCTGTTAAAGCAGAACTCAAATGTCTTACAATTCAGCACTTCCATTTCTAGATATACCCAATAAAATTGCATTCATATGTTCAGCAAAAAACTGTTCACAAATGTTCCTAATAGAACTGTTCATAATAGTCCCCAACTGGAAACAATCCAAATGCCCATCAATAAGGCAATTAATAAATAAATTGTGGTATATTAATTCATGAAATACCATATAGCAATGCAAATAAAATATTACTACATGCAGAAATTCCCTGGAGGTGCAGTGGTTAGGACTCTACCCTTCCAATGCAGGGGCCACAGGGTTGGATCCCTGATTGGGGAACTAAGATCCCACAAGCTGCGTGGTGCAGTCAAAAAACAAGATCCCAAATATTACTGTATGCAATAGCATAACTAAATCATACAAAGCAAAAGAAGTCAAGCATCAAAGTACATACTGCTCCCCCCGCCCCGCCCACCATCACCAACAGGCAAAACTTAAATATGGTGTTAGAAGTCAGGTTAGTGGTTACCCTTGGGAAGAAAGAGATTTAAAGAGGGCACGAAGGGGTTCTGGGTACTGCTAATGTTCTGTTTCTAGATCTAGGTTCAGTTTTCCTGGGTGTGTTCATGTGGTGAAAATTCATCAAGCTGTAGACATTTCTGTTTAATAGAAACAGACAAATGTCAAATAAAAATTTAAAGTATTGTATGGCAAAACCAACACAATATTGTAATTAACCTCCAATTAAAATAAATTTTTTTTTTAAATTTAAAACAAAAAAAATAAAGTATTGTGGTCTGTGTCCAGACCATTCAGCATACCAGGGGAGAGAGAGATCAAGATTTTAAAAATTAAGCAATCAAATGAAAAAGGCAGCTGTCACAGCTTTCTCTCTTTGACCTGGCTCCCTGTCACCCAGCAAAGGCCGATACTCTGAGCTGTCGTCTTATTCACAAGTAGGAGAGGCTAGGCTTTGTCTTCTCGTTTGATACACAGGAAGATGGCAGTCCTGAGCAAGTCAATGAGGAGATTAAAGCCCCACAGACTGTTAAAAGTAGATGCAGGATTAGAAACTGATCTAATTCCTGCTCCTGATCTTTGTGCACCAGGGCCTGTTGCTCCTGAGAATCAGGCCACTTGACCACCCCGAAGCTGCAATCAGTGTAACTTCACTAGGGTCTAGGGATTTTTTTTCTCTGTGTCCCTAACTTACAGTGGTGCTATGGATGGGGATGACATCACTTCTCTGGAAGGGAATGTCAAAGGGTGCAACTATAGGACATAAGGAGGCAATTTTAAAGAACTACTTTTATCCCTTCTGCAAGTCCAATCACTGGCTGTATTGAATGAGGGCTGATGGCACTTGAGAGAGGAACGAACCAAGGAAAGAGTGAGACATATACTTGATGGGATCCAGTCAGCAAGGACTATTTCCAAACAAATGAAAAGAGTCACACTTTTCAGCCTTTCATCTTTTAAATAAGATTTAAATTGTGGTTCAGAATGTTTTGAATTTAGTACTTTTGTTCCAGGCTGATTCTTCTTAAAAACACCTGAATATAAAGAATCTGTAAGCACAGGTTTGGGGAACAGATGGAGACAGACCTGGTGGTTGTCTAGCAGGCAATTTATGGCTGTGTCCTAATTTTGTGGGGGCTATCAGAAGGACTTATAGAACTCTCCCCCACTGCAACACCCCCCATTCTTCTTCTTTTTCCTCAAGAGAGCTGCCCTGTGAGTAAAATGCAGACCTCTTGGGGCTCTAGGGACTACTTTGGCCCCCAGACCCAGCCGCACAGGTATTTAAATTGGATACAGACTTTAGCTTTACAGTTCTTTCCAATTTCCTCACCAAAACCTGAATAAATCTTCCCTACCCAACTGAAGTCAGTTTTCTCTCAAGCCACAGTCTATTTCTTTGTGTACATTTTCCTGAGCCATATTCTTTCTTATCTCAATCAAAGATGACACTCTGCTACCATCATCCACCTTCCTCCCAACCCCAACAGACACATTGACATGTGATCTTTTTGATTTCTAGTTTCTGTTTTGCTTCTATAAGAACTCTTCTCTCTTTTTGACTAGCATCCTGGCTCTTTCATCAAACTCTGAACACTAGGCTCCTTTGCTTTCCCGTGCTGGACTGTAACCTCATCTTTGCTGGAATGCTTACCCATATGCAGAAGCGCTTGGAAGAGAAAAGCATTTGCGGTGTAACAGAAAGATGGCAAGTTTCATGTTATTTTAACTTTTGAGATGCCTTCAGACTGTCTTGAAGAACCAGAAACAGCCCTTTTCCCAGACTGTATTTCAACCCCGAGCCACTTACACAAAATGGGTAAGTTTTACCGTACTCGACAGTAAAACTGCCAATTAAAAACAATTGTCTCAAATTGAGTTATACACTTCCTTACATCCTTGAATACGCACAGGACTCCAAAACAATTGAATCCTGTATGTGGTTTCCTAGACCCACAGATCTGTTTTTCAAAGCCGCAACCTGACAGAGACTGAAACCAAACACTTCAACCTACAATTTACTTCTTTTGAGGTAAAGATTGGTCTCCTTTCTACATCTGTCTGACAGGATATTTGAGAGACCAAATCAAAAGGCTATAATGGGCCCCCCCCCATTCCTTGTAATTACCTTTGAATGGGGCTTTCCTGCTGAGAGTTGTGCCCAAAGTGAAGGCATCAGTGTTAGTGTCCCGATCCTTAATGAGATCCCTGAGGCTTAAGCAGAGAAAATGCAGGCACATGCCCTACCTTCAACATGAGAATCTTTTCCTTTATTTTCAGAGGAGGTTGACCAAATGAACCATTGTAACTTCACACTTTCAGGGTATGGTTCCATTTCTTCCTGGATTTGTTCTTTATATTATCGGTGTTGTCGGTTCACTGCAACATGGCTGCTCCCTCCCGGAATGTTCTTCTCCTACACGTATCTCAGTAGAACGCCACACTTTGATACAGGGAAGGGCACAAACCTGTAGCCTTCTCTTCTCTGGTACTATCTCAGCTACCTGTACACAAAGCATGGGCAGTGGCCAACGGCTTTTACAAAAATTTACGCGCTCAAATATAGGACGATTCTGCACCCCAGTAAGAAACTGTAATCAGGAAACTCCAATCCGTGGAATGTACCAGGAAAAAAAAAAATCATCTAGGCACCGAGGGCTTGGTAAATTTTTTACTACAGAAGAAACAAAAAAGTAGAAGGAAATGAAGGTGAAGAAAGGGAAAGGAAAGAAAAAGAAGAGGAAGGAAAGGAGAAGAAATTGAGCTCATGATATCCTATTCAGCACAGACATGGCTCAGTACCGAAACACTCGTTGACAAAGAGAAAGAAATTTCTTCTTCCCACACTGGGCTCACCACTCACTCTATAGGGCCCTGTCCCGGGATTTGTCAGTAGCAGCTGTCTGTGGTCAGTAACAGATAATTCCAGATCAAAAGAAGGGTTCTGAAATCAAGATGTCCTTTTTTAGATGAATGGTTCTCCAAGTGGAATCCGGGGATCTATAGTGGGTCTGCAGAGATTTTTCCAACCGTTCTGTGGGCTGGGTCAAAATGCAAGGCATAGAAGTGTGTTGATTTTTCCCCCCTTTTAAAACATATTTTCCGCTGTGGATTTCAATCAAAACTTAAAAGCATCAAAACAAATATGTTTAAAGGGACCTAAAAATAATCACAAGGATTCAGCAAACACACCTGCAAAGTGGTTTTTTTTGTTTGTTTGTTTGCCGGCTTGTTCAATCTAGTAAATGGGTGAGACTTTTGTCTAGCTCAGGTTGTCTAAAGACTGAAAATTTTGAAACTCACCAGTCCAGATGAAAAGACGAAAATTGCAAAGCACATCTTTGTGAGGGGAAGAAAGTCAAGTCCTTTCTCCCCTGAGTTTCCCATTTCCCGGCGTCACTTACTTCTTGGCCATCTCTCTGTACTGCTTTCTAGCTCAATGTCCACAGCTCTGAAGTTGGAATCAGCCACTGCCAAGAAGAACCCTTCTCCGCAGCTACGGCTGTCGTTACTCGGGTTTCTCTTCCAGGGAGCAGGAGCTCAGGTATAGGGTGAAGGAGATGTCAACTGCAGCTGCGGCTTGAGAAGATCTGCTTTTCCTCATCCCAGCCCCACAGCAAGAGTTAACCCCAGCAAAGCCTGGACTGCTGGAGAGTTTTGTGAATTATCTCATGACCCAATTGTTAATCCATATAGCACAACAAAGCTGTCAGGCCATCGAGGCTGCTCAGATGCCATGAGATAAAATTCAGTCCTTACACCTACATCTGCCTTTCCCTCTCTGATGGAGCTATGTGTACATTCAGCTGTCAGCTGAACAAATTTGCAACATCATAGCTTCTTAGAAGCATTTCAAAGCAGAGGGGCTGCCTATACAGTAAACAGTGTAAACAGTGCGGGAGTTTACAGGGTGAACTGTGAGAGCAGTGAATCATAACGGACTTGAAGGCCTGTAATTGGATTTTGCTGAAGTATTTGCAGCACCATTTACCTTTCAGTAAATGTCACATGTACAAAGTGCTCTCAGATAACTCAGATGCTACCCTTAATTATTCAGCTGCTGTTAGCACTCTTTTGGCACAGACCCACTGAAGAATAAAGGAAGTAATGTTCTTCTCATCTTGCTTGATAAGGTGAAAACAACTTGTTAGCTCTTTAAATATGATTGAAAAAAAAAAGAAAGAAAGAGGAAAGAAATCAATCTCAATATCTGAATGGAATTTATCACATACCTCTCAGGGACCCCCTGGTTCTTAAATGTCTCAGCTAAAGATTCCCTCTTCCAACTTCTGCGGAAGCTCAATGACTCAGTCTGTCAGAGAATGGATACTTTGTTGCCAGTTCATACAAGTTGGCTTAAATAGGTTGTCAAGATGCTGTAGCTGTGGCCAAACCTCTGGCAGGGGGAGGCGGGGCAGCACATACCACGTAAGCACACTTGCGTGTATCGCGTTTCTGTGAGGATACCCAGTGGGAAGGGTATTTGCCACATAGGAGAAACTGGAGGTTGTCTATTGTATTACATGGTATCCCAGACTTAGAATCTGCCTCCTGCAGGAACAGTGCACAAATTTGCTCATGTCTTGAGATCTACATTTGATTCCTACATGGCTCATGTCTCTGGATTCCTTGGGTATCACAGAAAGGGATCAGGGTATCAGAAGACCTGGTTTCAGCTCCTGACTAACTCTTATAAGCTTTACAATTTTAAACTAATGTATCTGCCTTTTCTGAGCTTCAGCGTATTGGTCCCGTGGGTAAATAATATCCTCAATGGGGATACTGGAGGATGAACTGAGACAATGGTATGCAAAGTGCCTGGTAGTGTTGCATGCATATGAACTGTGTGTGAATCTGGGGGAGCATATGGCGGCAAAGGATAACTCAGCCTTGAAAGAGGAAGACCCTATAATTATAAGAGGGGCCCAGGGAAGGGGTTCAATGATTGTGAATACCCTGTCTTACTGTAACTTTTGGAAGGTGTTTGTTCTTAAGGTGAAATGAAAAAGGCACTGAACTGCAAGTTAGGAAATTCGTGTTCTAGTCTTGACTCTGGTGACAAGAGAGCTAGTTTGGGCAGGTCAATTAATCTCTTCGTGTTTGTTTCCTACATAATAGTGATATTCATACTCTCTCTTTCCTAAGTGTAGTATTATTGTGATGCTTGAATAAGACAGGGTCTATATAAATATATATATATATATATGTATTTCTGCCTACAATATGGGAGACCCAGGTTCAATCCCTGGGTCGGGAAGATCTCCTGGAGAAGGAAATAGCAACCCACTCCAGTATTCTTGCCTGGAAAATCCCAAGGACGGAGGAACCTGGTAGGCTACGGTCCGGGGGGTTGCAAAAGAGTCAGATGGGACTTAGTGACTAAACAACAACATTAAAATATAGTTTATTTTGGTCATAAACTTCCTGCCTTCAGTCTTTCCCAACATCAGGGTCTTTTCCAATGACTTAAGCATATAGCGGAACGAGTCAGGCAGTCTGAGAGGCAGGAATAGGATCATCCCTGCAGTTTTGGGGAGCTTAAGACAAAAATCCTACCCTCAAATCCCTGATCATACAACCTTGTCAACACTTACCTTCCACAATAGTCAAGAAGGAGAACCATCCTCTCTATCAAACTTTTCATTTCCCTTTCTGTCCAAGAAAATACCTGGAGAAAAAAGTTAGGAAAACACAGTTTACTTGTTCTGTCTTCTTGTTTGCTTTTTCTCCCATGACCCAGCATACTGCAGACCTGCCCTGGGTGAAGAGATTATGGGACAGGCTTGTGGCACAGGCATTCAACTCTGAAGCACTGAGGCTCTATCTCTTTCTTATAGTAAAGGGCTGCCTGGAGTGTTCCTCCCATTTATGGGTCGGCCTGGGCCCTAAAGCAAAGGCAGCTGCCCCAGACTCTTCTCCATGGACATAAAGACTTGTGGACACAGACCTCTCCCCACAAATGCTGCTGTTTACAGGGAGCCACTGAAGTGGTGGGTTAGGGAGCAGGGAGGCAGCAGGTGGACAGTGAGAATTAGGATTCATTCTTCCCTGGGGTACCTTGGCCTTGGTCTGCAGAGCAGAAGATACTGCAGGCCATCCCAGTTTCAGGCATACAGCACCTCCTCCCCAACTTGTCCTTAAAGAATCCTGGCTCACGTAGCAGGAAGGACAGGAACCTGTTGGAACTAACAGAGCTCTGACATTTCAAGCCCCAAAGCAGATCTAAATCCAGGCTCCCACATTATGACCATATAGCTTATCCTTTTAAAAGGAGTCATTGAGTATGAATTTCTTTTTAATGCTTATGGATCTGACTCAGGAGAACTTGGGAAAAACCCAAGATAAATTTAAAAATCTAAGAAAAGTCTTAGAGACCCTGTATCTATTTAGATTCACAGGAAACAAGCAGATAAAAGACTGCTAGTTTAATATGTTTAAGGTGTGAGGTATGTCGGTTCCTTAGAGATAAGAGTAAATATGGACAGTTTTCATTTGAGGGGCATCTGGTCAGGAGGACTTTAAGAGACCAAGATGTTCCAGGAAGAGGATATAATCCCATTCTTCTGAACTTTATTGTTAGATCTTCTATCAGTCTGGGCTTGAAGAAAGCCCAAATGGGCCAGGAGTCCAAGGACAGAAGTACCCTTAGGTGATGGGGTAGGGGGCTATACTAGTGAGTGTAGGGTTGCTAGGAATGGGATAGGCGCACCCACCTTACTCCCAAAACTTGTCCCCTGGCTGGCCCTCCTTCCTCTAATTTTTCAGGCCCTGTGATCTTTTCTGCAAAGCAAACCATATGGTTTTGATTCTGGCTCCTGGCTTACTGTGAGTGTTTCATGTCTCCAGCAGCAGGAAGCCCTTCGGCTTTTTTAAGCAGCTGCTCTGGCATCTAAGAGGAGGCCAGCTCTTTTGGGCTCCCTCACCAGCTGGACTTGGCAGCCCAGTGGAATACAACACACAGTTTAAAGAAAAGGTAACAAGAATGGCTATAGGGGATGAGGAGACACTCCTGGGATGCATACAAGCGGATGCCAGGCTCNGCCTACAATATGGGAGACCCAGGTTCAATCCCTGGGTCGGGAAGATCTCCTGGAGAAGGAAATAGCAACCCACTCCAGTATTCTTGCCTGGAAAATCCCAAGGACGGAGGAACCTGGTAGGCTACGGTCCGGGGGGTTGCAAAAGAGTCAGATGGGACTTAGTGACTAAACAACAACATTAAAATATAGTTTATTTTGGTCATAAACTTCCTGCCTTCAGTCTTTCCCAACATCAGGGTCTTTTCCAATGACTTAAGCATATAGCGGAACGAGTCAGGCAGTCTGAGAGGCAGGAATAGGATCATCCCTGCAGTTTTGGGGAGCTTAAGACAAAAATCCTACCCTCAAATCCCTGATCATACAACCTTGTCAACACTTACCTTCCACAATAGTCAAGAAGGAGAACCATCCTCTCTATCAAACTTTTCATTTCCCTTTCTGTCCAAGAAAATACCTGGAGAAAAAAGTTAGGAAAACACAGTTTACTTGTTCTGTCTTCTTGTTTGCTTTTTCTCCCATGACCCAGCATACTGCAGACCTGCCCTGGGTGAAGAGATTATGGGACAGGCTTGTGGCACAGGCATTCAACTCTGAAGCACTGAGGCTCTATCTCTTTCTTATAGTAAAGGGCTGCCTGGAGTGTTCCTCCCATTTATGGGTCGGCCTGGGCCCTAAAGCAAAGGCAGCTGCCCCAGACTCTTCTCCATGGACATAAAGACTTGTGGACACAGACCTCTCCCCACAAATGCTGCTGTTTACAGGGAGCCACTGAAGTGGTGGGTTAGGGAGCAGGGAGGCAGCAGGTGGACAGTGAGAATTAGGATTCATTCTTCCCTGGGGTACCTTGGCCTTGGTCTGCAGAGCAGAAGATACTGCAGGCCATCCCAGTTTCAGGCATACAGCACCTCCTCCCCAACTTGTCCTTAAAGAATCCTGGCTCACGTAGCAGGAAGGACAGGAACCTGTTGGAACTAACAGAGCTCTGACATTTCAAGCCCCAAAGCAGATCTAAATCCAGGCTCCCACATTATGACCATATAGCTTATCCTTTTAAAAGGAGTCATTGAGTATGAATTTCTTTTTAATGCTTATGGATCTGACTCAGGAGAACTTGGGAAAAACCCAAGATAAATTTAAAAATCTAAGAAAAGTCTTAGAGACCCTGTATCTATTTAGATTCACAGGAAACAAGCAGATAAAAGACTGCTAGTTTAATATGTTTAAGGTGTGAGGTATGTCGGTTCCTTAGAGATAAGAGTAAATATGGACAGTTTTCATTTGAGGGGCATCTGGTCAGGAGGACTTTAAGAGACCAAGATGTTCCAGGAAGAGGATATAATCCCATTCTTCTGAACTTTATTGTTAGATCTTCTATCAGTCTGGGCTTGAAGAAAGCCCAAATGGGCCAGGAGTCCAAGGACAGAAGTACCCTTAGGTGATGGGGTAGGGGGCTATACTAGTGAGTGTAGGGTTGCTAGGAATGGGATAGGCGCACCCACCTTACTCCCAAAACTTGTCCCCTGGCTGGCCCTCCTTCCTCTAATTTTTCAGGCCCTGTGATCTTTTCTGCAAAGCAAACCATATGGTTTTGATTCTGGCTCCTGGCTTACTGTGAGTGTTTCATGTCTCCAGCAGCAGGAAGCCCTTCGGCTTTTTTAAGCAGCTGCTCTGGCATCTAAGAGGAGGCCAGCTCTTTTGGGCTCCCTCACCAGCTGGACTTGGCAGCCCAGTGGAATACAACACACAGTTTAAAGAAAAGGTAACAAGAATGGCTATAGGGGATGAGGAGACACTCCTGGGATGCATACAAGCGGATGCCAGGCTCTCCCACTTGTGGATGTCTGTCCAAAGAATGGACTTTTCCTCCTTAATGCTGCCCCCGATCCCCACCCCTGGATTTCCGTTTGAGTCTTCCTGTGAGGTAAACCTTTCCTGGAGATGGGACACCAGCACTTAGTGCTTCTGGAGGCGATGGAGGTGCCTCAAAAGGGACCACATGGATTGGTACTTCAGTCAGACGAGTTTCAGTGGGATTCAGTGGAGGAAAATTCTGTGATATGAGTGGTAGAAAAGGTGGAGGTTAGGAGAAGTCAACCACTTCTCAGCAGGGACTGAAGCTACTCTGTTGTGAAAGGAATGAAGGGATACTGACAGTCTAAGAAAAGACTTAATCATTTTGTTCTTTATATAATGCTTTATAATTTTCAGTCATTTGATCTTGTCTCTAGGCCTTTGCACTTACTGACATTTCTACTTGAAATTTTTTCTGCAGATACCCATATTGCCTTCTTCTTTCCTCCAGATTTCAGTGTCTCCTCGTCAGAGAGGGCTTACCTGACTAACTTCCCTTTACACTCTGTCACATCACTTTACTTCCTTTCTAAACCTCATCATTATCTGAAATTATCTTGTTACTCGTTTTGGTTCAGTTTTTCAGTGATTAACGTAAGCTCCATGGAAGTACCCCATCTATCTTGGTCACTGCTGTATCCTCAATGCCTAGAATAGTGCCTGCAGAACAGCAGGTGTTCAATAAGTATGTGCTGATTTGCAGAATAAACGAGTGGAGTGGGTTGGGAGAGCTAGTCCCAGAAAGCTAGGTAAAATTGGGATGGGATGCATATGGTCAGAAAGAACAGAAATGATCGGAGGAGGAAATTAGGAGCAGTAACCCAAATCTCCTAAGAAGTGGAAATAGAAAGTGAAAATAAAGGAACCACATTTCGCCTTGCAGCTTTCATCATATGCAACAAATATTTGTTGAGTACATCCTACGTGCCAAGCATTATGCTAAGTGCTGCGGATACAAGAATGAATGAAGTTAAAGATGAGGAGATAAGGAGAATGAATGAAGATGAGGGGGAGAGGAAGTAACCTCAGGAGTCACTCTTTCAAGTCATTCACTGAGTTCGTCATCTTATAAAGAGACATAGAAAACAGATACATGAAATTGGGACGGGGGCTATCAGGAGCGTGCTGCTGCTGCTGCTAAGTCGCTTCAGTCGTGTCTGACTCTTAGCGACCCCATGGACTGCAGCCCACCAGGCTCCTCCGTCCATGGGATTTTCCAGGCAAGAGTACTGGAGTGGGGTGCCATTGCCTTGCCTCTGAGGAGTGTGAGTGAACTTCAATAAGGGGAACATATTAGTGGAAACTACAGAGGAGATGACATTTGATTTGGGCCTTGAAAATAAGTAAATAATTTATCAAGCAGAGAGGAAGGAAAAAAGATATTCTAGGCAAGGAAACAGCATGAGCAAAGGCATGGAGGCGTGAAAGTACTTATGCTTGGAAAACAACAAGCAGACCAAACAGTTCCCTGTGACAAGAATATAGTGTACATGGGGGAATGGCTAGATATGAGGCAGATGAAATTCAGTGGTGAAGGGCTGGCCTTCTTATGGGCCACATTAAAGAATGTGGACTTAAATCAGAACAACCTAGATTTTCTGAAATTATTAGATCCTCATATGACCCCTGATGAATAGTGGTATATTAATAAATTCTCTCCATCTATGACAAAAAAAGAATCAAAGGACTCTTGGCTCAATGCCCAGAGGTCTCATTGCACCTTACAGATGTCACTTCAATACAGTCCAGCTGAGAGTCTGGGAGAAATACTAGCCAAGGATGCTAGGCCCCTCACTCTCACCCAAGGTCAGAGTGAAATGCCAGGGTCCCACCCTTGGTCTCACACATAGCTAGGCTCAGATTATATCCCGTGAATGAACTACAAGGGCTCAAGGTGGCTCAGGCAGGGGCAGCTGCCAGTAGACAGGCCAGGGTGAGACAAGCAGGGCACGCATCTAAGGTGGAAAACTTAAGGGGGTTCCAAAAATCTCAATAATCAAAAATAAGGATATTTTAATTAGATATCAAAAAATAAAAATTTACACAAAAGAAATCAGTAATCAAGATTGCTCTGTTATTCCATTATGCGGTTCATTATTCAAGGGTTAGATGTGGCCTTAGGGTAATTCTCTCACAGGTTCTTCAAACTCCTTCCAGAGATCAGGAAATGGGAAGGTCTGAATGAGGCCAGTCCAGGGAACTAGAACCTGGGAGTGCCAGCTCCATCCTCCCTAGTTAATCTGAGACCTATGCGGAAGATGAGGGAGCCCAGATTTCTGCTTACTTTCAGCCTAAAGCATCTCCCAGTATGAGGTTGGTTGTGGTCCATGCGCAGGGTGGAAAAGAATTTCCAGACATGAGACAGAATGAGAGGGAAATAAAGTTTATTAGCATGGGAGACGCTATTAGAACAGCGGGCCAGCTCAAGGAAGTACTTTTATCTGCTTTTGCATTCCAAGACTGTCCTTGGTTTCATCTGCTCTTTTGTCCTTGGGTCACCACAAGGCCAGTACATGATCAGTGTGGATCTCTACCTGCCAAACAGCCTACTGCCTCTTCTGGAAGAGGCTCCATACTCCAGGAACAAAGAATGAAGTAAGCAGTACTTTAGTGTTTGACAGGCTAACCTGCTTGAGGAATTAACTGTCTTGTTTTCTGTGGCGTCAGCCACTTCAGTTCTTTGTGGAAGAATGAACCATTCCTATCTTCTCCTATGCTTGCCACCCCCAAAGAATGACTCAGGGCCTTTTGTGCTGGAGCTTCATTTGCCTTAGAAAAAATAAAATCAACAGGCTTTTGTTTTTGAAATCAGCCCAGGTCTCAATATTCCCTGGTGGCTCAGAGGGTAAAGCATCTGCCTGCAATGCAGAAGACCCGGGTTCATATTCCTGGGTCAGGAGAATCCCCTGGAGAAGGAAATGGCAACCCACTCCAACTCTTGCCTGGAAAATCCCATGGACAGAGAAGCCTGGTAGACTGCGGTCCATGGGATCACAAAAAGTCAGACACAACTGAGCGACTTCACTTTCACTTTCTTTCTTTCAGGTCTCAGAGGGGCTCAAGTTGTTTTTTTCTGACACAAAGAAGGGCTCTTAGGATTAGAGGAGAGCTGAGGAGAGAGAATTTCCTGAGCCTGGAGCTTAAGCTAGGGAGCACCATGGTCTCCTTGTGTAGCCAGGTCCTACTCCTGCTCTCCCACAGACCCCTGGCACAGCAGGACCCTGAATGGGGATGACTGTGTGCTAAGAGGTGACCAGAGGCACTGCTTTTTGGGAGTCTCACGCCACACTTAGGCCTACAGAAAGGGTCCTAGAATACACAATTGACATGAGCAAAGAACTCCAATGGTGGATGGCACTGACTGAGAGACGTCTCTGAAATACCTGTGAGCTCCTGAAAAGAGGACCAAGACTGGGTTTTCCGCCCACTGGTAGATGGGAGCCAAGAATATTTTAGAGAACTAAAGAAATGTGACATTTTCATGACCTGCACATCATGGAACACAGTTATACCTGTTAGACTGTGTTTAACACCAGCCTCCACACTTTCCTGGTTTCCTGGCTCAATGAAACCTCCAGCTCGATTTGTTTAACCCTGCCTCTCAGGAGTTGGAGACGCTCTGTGAGTGTGTCTCACATCTGATCACCTATTCCAGTCCCCTCCTCAAGTCAATTCAGTGGAAGCCTGAGTCAAAGTGGGAGGAAAAGAAACTGGGCAAAGTGGCATGCGAGGACTGCTCAGCACTGGGACTCCCCACGCCTCTCTGTGAAGTCCTTCCACAAGTCTGCACTGCCCCCAGGTGGTCACATCAGAGCTCTGGTTTGGGGAGAAGAATATCTGAGGTGCGTGTGTCTCAGCTGGAACTCTTTGGAAATCCAATAGAGGGGAGACAAGGAGAGAACCCAAGAAATCAGTCATCAAATTGGGCACTGGAATGTTTAAGGAATACCTTTTTTCAATATCACTATGTAATTTTTAGCATAAAATTAAAATATATTCAGAAAAATCGATTTAGTTCACTACCTAAAATGCAGGGACTTAGTGCAATAGAATGCTAAGTACCTGAGGTTAGCTAAAATACTTTTTCAGTTTTTACTATTGAAGACTTAAAAAAAAAAAAAAAAAAGCAAAGCTCAGGGACTTCCGTGGTGTTCTAGTGGTTAAGAATCGGACCGCCAAAGCAGAGAATACAGATTTCATCCCTGGTCTGAAAAATCCCACATGCTGCAGTGATTAAGCTGCGCTGGAACTCTGAGCCCACGTATGCAACTACTGAAACCCACACGCCCTACAGCCCTGCTCTGCAACAAGAGAAGCCACTGCAACTAGAGAGACCCCACTGGCTGCAACTAGAGAAAACCCACGCATAGCAACAGAGACCCCAAAATAAATATACATACATACGTATTTTTTTTTAAAAGCTGAGACTACTTTTCTGATATTCAGCCATTCAAACAATTATTGGAGGCTTAGATTATGCCATGACCTATACTAGAAACGGTGGATACAAAGACACTGTCTCTGCCTACAAAGAGCTTACAGTCCAGAAGAAGAGATAAATATAAAATAATTATAGAAATAATAATAAATGAGGTTTATGTATTGACAGAGGTATACATAAGGTAGGAGAAGGCAATGGCACCCCACTCCAGTACTCTTGGCTGGAAAATCCCGTGGATGGAGGAGCCTGGTGGGCTGCAGTCCATGGGGTCACTACGAGTCAGACATGACTGAGCGACTTCACTTCCACTTCTCACTTTCATGCATTGGAGAAAGAAATGGCAACCCACTCCAGTGGTTTTGCTTGGAGAATTCCAGGGACGGGGGAGCCTGGTGGGCTGCTGTCTATGGGGTCGCACAGAGTCGGACACGACTGAAGCGACTTAGCAGCAGCAGCAGAATACATAAGGTATGCCAGTACCTAATGGACCAAGGGTTGGGGCTAGTCAGGGAAGGCTTCTCAGAAGAAGTGAGATCTGAGTTGAACCTTACATGATGACTAGGATTTAGCTATGTGGGGTTGGGGCACTGACAACAGAAGGAGAGCATAGTGCAGACAGAAAGGCCAGTGATAGCAAATATGTGGAGGGAAACATGCAGGCAGAAAAGGCCAAAAGGTCAGGAGAAACAGACAAAGAGAGCCTTCTAAATATCCAATTAAGGACCCTGGACCATATCCTGCAGTGTTGCTGAAAGGTTTTAGGCAGGAGAGACGTATGGTCAGATTTCATTTCCAAATATTGTGCTAGCAGAGGGTAGATTGATGTGACACATTTGGAAACAAAGAGACCAGAGAAAACAATCTAGGTTAAAGCAGAACAATACAGAAGAAAGATGAATGAGCACTTGGAGTAGTAAGTTTGGGGAAGAAGCAACAGAGCCAAGGGCCTTGGATGCAAGGGGATGAGTGAGAGCAAAAGAGAAATCAAGGAAGGCTCTCCAGTGTCTAGTTTAGGTGACTGTGTGGCTGATGGTATCACCAATTATTAACAGATGCTAAATTCCAGAGGAAGAGCAAGGAAGTGGGGGTGAGTTCTTTTTACTCTACCATATCTGTGCAATACACTGAAACAGAGATATCTAGGAATCTATTAGAAATAAAACTAAAATTCTGGCTGAACTTAGTTGCTTAGTCACGTCCTACTCTTTGAGACCCCATGGACTATATGTAGCCCATAGCCCACCAGGCTCCTCTGTCCATGGGGATTCTCCAGGCAAGAATACTGGAGTGGGTTGCCATTCCCTCTTCCAAGGATTGAACCCAGGTCTCCTGGGCTGCAGGCAGAGTCTTTACCATCTGGAAGCCCAAAGTTCTGGGGAGACCTTTAAGCTAGACATGCAGATTTGGGTGTCATTGGTGTATAGCTTATAAATAAAACCAGGGAGACAGATGAAATAACTCAGGGAGAATGGGAATAGAGAAAAGGACAGAAATCCAAGGACTAAACTCTGGAATGGTTTAGGAAAGCCTTGGTAATATTGTCTCATACATTTTCCTGTGACTTTTGGAGTTTACCAACTGTTTTTTATATCTATTATCTTCCTAAATTCTCATCTGAGGGTTTCTGTAAACTGACTGATAAAGCCAGGTGTGATTCTGCTGATACCAAGACTGCAATAGATCCAACCATCAGATGGGCAGTTGGTGGGAGCCAGCAGCTTCCCCCACATATCCTTCACAGAGGCTATTCCCAGCTTTTGATTCAAAGCCCTTTGTTATTGTGACCCAGGATGATCCTTCAGAGGACTTCCCTCATGGCAGTGGTTAAGAATCCGCCTGCCAATGCAAGGGACATGGGTTCAATCCCTGGTTGTGCACTGGAACTACTGGAGCCTGTGTTCCCCAGAGCCCATGCTCTGCGACAAGAAAAGCTTCCTCAGTGAGAAGCCTGAGCATCATGACAAAGAGTAGTCCCTGCTCCCTGGCACTAGAGAAAGCCCAAGGAAAAGCAATGAAGACCCAGTGCAGCCAAAAATAAGTAAAATCTTAAAAATAAAATAAAGGAGGAATTTTAAAAAGAAAGAAAGAAAGAAACTCTTGCCTAGACTTCTGATTAAGAGCACTGTGACCCGAGTTAGAGGGCTGTGCAAGAGCAATGGCACAGCTGCCAGGAGCCTGCCTGCCTCTGTGCGCCCTGAAGGTGGGACTCCATCAGTCCCCCCTGAGGCAGAGCTGCAGGCCAGGAGGAAAGGCAGCCTTTCCAGAGACAGAAACAAGGCAGCAACAGCGTTTTCTTCTTCCTGAATGCCTGGGTCAGCAGGAGGCACTAAGGCTGGCCTGGTCCCAGAAGGAGGTCTGTAGAGCAAAGGCAGATGGATAGTGGAAATGCCATGCACCGATGGAATAGAATCACTTCTAAGGTGATTTTTACCTTCTGTTAGACTTAGGATCCAGCTTTTGATTATTGATTTTTATTTACTTTTGCAATGGTCCTATCTCATTTTCAAGTGGTAAAACTGCTCCAA
This sequence comes from Neotragus moschatus, assembly GCA_006410615.1. NCBI lineage: Eukaryota > Metazoa > Chordata > Mammalia > Artiodactyla > Bovidae > Neotragus > Neotragus moschatus. The sequence continues at coordinate 826,617 of SJYA01002112.1, read as the reverse complement.
AGTAGCTTCCCTTGCAAAGGTCATTTACAGTAAGTGATGTGCTCCAGCTAGGTCTCACACTGAAAACAAACCTACAAGGGACTTCCATTACCTTTCATATCTGAGACTGGTATGCTAAGCTTGTACCCATGAGAGTATATCTTCTCGATTTTGCACAGATGATATGAGTGATGGTTACATAAAGTCTGTAACTACTATTTGTAAAATAAAATAAAGTATCTGAATCTCTCAAAAGCAGTTTGGGAAATTTGGGGCCTCCTAAGAGATAAGAACGGAGAAGGCAATGGCACCCCACTCCAGTACTCTTGCCTGGAAAATCCCATGGATGGAGGAGCCTGGTAGGCTGTAGTCCATGGGGTCGCTAGGAGTTGGACACAACTAAGCGACTTCACTTTCACTTTCATGCATTGGAGAAGGAAATGGCAACCCACTCCGGTGTTCTTGCCTGGAGAATCGCAGGGACGGAGGAGCCTGGTGGGCTGCCGTCTATGGGGTCACACAGAGTCGGACACGACTGAAGCGACTTAGCAGCAGCAGCAGCAAGAAATAAGAAAACACCATCAGTAGAGATGCAACCCTGAGGAATCCATCTTAAAGTTACTGGGCCTGCAGACAGGGATGACACTGACAAGCTGTAGACATTTTGCCCTAGTCCAGAGCAGAGAATTGACTTTTTCTCTGAGAAGGGACTTTAGAGGCCAAAGGAAAAGAAAGATTGAAAATAAACCCCTCTCCGAAAAGGGTATAAACCTTCTATGGAAATGATTTCAGAAGTCTTCCGGTTAACACGACTCTTTCTCCCCAGGCTAGTTTCATTTTGTGACTTCATGTTCAAGTTCTAATGAAGAATCAGCTTCTGATAGTGGCTAGAATTATTCATGTATAGCTCCCTTCCCCATTTGTGGACCATCAATGGCAACTTCTAAATGACTAATCGGTTCCCCTTTGTGCATTCATCAATCAGTGCAATCCCAAAGGCTACTAACTTTTATTTTCAACCCAGGTTAAACATACTCAGGAACCTTACTGCTGCCAAGTGCCACTTCAGATCCCAAAGTTGAATATAAATGATTTAGGGATGGTCTACTGTTTTAGAGAATTCTTGGCAAACTTCCTACATAAAATGGGAGTTGACCTCATTAATTAATCATGTCATAATCATTGGCTCATTTTCTATCCAGTTTTGGTGACTTACATTTTTAAGATAACAGGATTAACCAGAAGGTTTTGAGGAAGGAGAAACTGTCCTCAAGCAAGATACATTGTTATATAACCCTTAGTACAGATTTTAAACTGAGTTGTTTGTTGTATAATCCTCAATTCCAGGCTTAAAGACAAAAATGTTTTATGTGACTAAGACTAAGGAATGTAGAGGGAAAAAAAAGTTTGACCTTTTTGATATTGAGAGAGTCAATTCCTAGGCAGGTTGACAAGAAGTACGGGGATCCCCAAGGAGAGAGGGGTCTGGCGTTCTTGAGGAGGAGATACGGGTCTGGAATTCTCAAGGAGGAAAGAACAAACTTTTTTTCCCCTCTACATTCCTTAGTCTTAGTCACATAAAACATTTTTATCTTTAAGCCTGGAACTGATAATTACACAACAAACAACTCAGTTTTAACTCTGTACTAAGGATTATATAACAATGTATCTTGCTTGAGGATAGTTTCTCCTTCCTGAAAACCTTCCCACTAATCCTATTATCTTAAAATGTAAATTATGGGAGTGGGCCTAGTAAGATCTTTACAACCTCCAGACATTATTTTGATTCATTGTAATAACTAATTAAAAAGTTATTACTAACACTAGCAAGTGGCACTCTTTCTGCCCCCTTTTGATGTCTATGTTAGAAGCTTTCTCTATCTCTTTTATACTTTAATAAAACTTTATTACTAAAAGCTCTGAGCAATCAAGCCTGGTCTCTGGCCCCGGACTGAATTCTCCTCCAGAGGCCAGCAACCTTTCCATATCCTTATACCAGCAAGGCAGAATTAAATTATCGGATTCCTAAAGCAGTTCCCCTTTGGACTTACCTGTGGAAATTGCTGAATGGGAAGGGTCAGGGAACTGAGGGTCCAGGATTTGGTTCAGTAACTTTTGTCAGGCTGACCAAAACCATCCCCTGCTGCTTTTTATGCAACCCTGAGCTGTTAATGACCACCAGCTGTGGGGCCACTCCTCTGACCACTTTGCCTGGCCTCCTGGGTCTTCAGTGCTTTCAGGGCTAAGGGCCCTCTGTAGTCTCCTGCTTCCTGGCTTCCCCCTGCCTCAAGGATCTCCACCTCCCAGAGCGTTGCCAACTCAGCAGGAGCTTCCCAGATGAGTTTTTTGCTTTATGGCAACTGAGCTATCACATATCTAATCTGGAAGTACCCTAAAATTAAGGTGCAAAAAAACTGGATTTTGGAGACCAACAGGATTTGGTGAAACTGACTTTCAGATGTTGTCTGGAGTAGAGTGTGCTATGTGGCAGCCTCCTGTCAGTGGCTTTGGAGCAGTTTGATAAATTGAAATATTACTTAGCCATGACAGATTCCTGGCAGAGCCAGGACTCAGCAGATTTCTGAATTATGTCTCTATTCTCCAAGCTGAATCAACACTACTTACTAGCTTTGTGACCTTGGGCAAGTTATTTAACCTCTTTAGGCCTCAGTTTCCTCAGATATAAAATGGGGGCAATGATACTCTCAAGTGATAACATGAACTTTAAATGAGATATATGTGTAACATCAATACATGATAGATGCTCAGTGAATTTCAGTTCCCTTAGCTGAAAGGGTGGAGAAGGCGATGGCACCCCACTCCAGTACTCTTGCCTGGAAAATCCCATGGACAGAGGAGCCTGGTAGGCTGCAGTCCATGGGGTCGCTACTAGTCGGACACGACAGAGCGACTTCACTTTCACTTTTCACTTGCATGCACTGGAGAAGGAAATGGCAACCCAATCCAGTGTTCTTACCTGGAGAATCCCAGGGGCGGGGGAGCCTGGTGGGCTGCCGTCTACGGGGTCACACAGAGTCGGACATGACTGAAGCGACTTAGCAGCAGCAGCAGCAGCAGCAGCTGAAAGGGAATTTCTGCTCCCTTTGCATTTTAGAGAGAATCTATTTACCTGCCTCACCTCTTGCTTAGCTGGCAGGATGAAGTTTGGGTTGGTACTTCAGGGGTACCTCAAGGAGATCGGCCCAGGGATTTCTTTGGAAGGAATGATGCTAAAACTGAAGCTCCAGCATTTTGGCCACCTGATGCGAAGAGTTGACTCATTAGAAAAGACTCTGATGCTGGGGGGGATTGGGGGCAGGAGGAGAAGGGGACGACAGAGGATGAGATGGCTGGATGGCATCACTGACTCGATGGGCGTGAGTCTGGGTGAACTCCCGGAGNCACTCCAGTACTCTTGCCTGGAAAATCCCATGGATGGAGGAGCCTGGTAGGCTGTAGTCCATGGGGTCGCTAGGAGTTGGACACAACTAAGCGACTTCACTTTCACTTTCATGCATTGGAGAAGGAAATGGCAACCCACTCCGGTGTTCTTGCCTGGAGAATCGCAGGGACGGAGGAGCCTGGTGGGCTGCCGTCTATGGGGTCACACAGAGTCGGACACGACTGAAGCGACTTAGCAGCAGCAGCAGCAAGAAATAAGAAAACACCATCAGTAGAGATGCAACCCTGAGGAATCCATCTTAAAGTTACTGGGCCTGCAGACAGGGATGACACTGACAAGCTGTAGACATTTTGCCCTAGTCCAGAGCAGAGAATTGACTTTTTCTCTGAGAAGGGACTTTAGAGGCCAAAGGAAAAGAAAGATTGAAAATAAACCCCTCTCCGAAAAGGGTATAAACCTTCTATGGAAATGATTTCAGAAGTCTTCCGGTTAACACGACTCTTTCTCCCCAGGCTAGTTTCATTTTGTGACTTCATGTTCAAGTTCTAATGAAGAATCAGCTTCTGATAGTGGCTAGAATTATTCATGTATAGCTCCCTTCCCCATTTGTGGACCATCAATGGCAACTTCTAAATGACTAATCGGTTCCCCTTTGTGCATTCATCAATCAGTGCAATCCCAAAGGCTACTAACTTTTATTTTCAACCCAGGTTAAACATACTCAGGAACCTTACTGCTGCCAAGTGCCACTTCAGATCCCAAAGTTGAATATAAATGATTTAGGGATGGTCTACTGTTTTAGAGAATTCTTGGCAAACTTCCTACATAAAATGGGAGTTGACCTCATTAATTAATCATGTCATAATCATTGGCTCATTTTCTATCCAGTTTTGGTGACTTACATTTTTAAGATAACAGGATTAACCAGAAGGTTTTGAGGAAGGAGAAACTGTCCTCAAGCAAGATACATTGTTATATAACCCTTAGTACAGATTTTAAACTGAGTTGTTTGTTGTATAATCCTCAATTCCAGGCTTAAAGACAAAAATGTTTTATGTGACTAAGACTAAGGAATGTAGAGGGAAAAAAAAGTTTGACCTTTTTGATATTGAGAGAGTCAATTCCTAGGCAGGTTGACAAGAAGTACGGGGATCCCCAAGGAGAGAGGGGTCTGGCGTTCTTGAGGAGGAGATACGGGTCTGGAATTCTCAAGGAGGAAAGAACAAACTTTTTTTCCCCTCTACATTCCTTAGTCTTAGTCACATAAAACATTTTTATCTTTAAGCCTGGAACTGATAATTACACAACAAACAACTCAGTTTTAACTCTGTACTAAGGATTATATAACAATGTATCTTGCTTGAGGATAGTTTCTCCTTCCTGAAAACCTTCCCACTAATCCTATTATCTTAAAATGTAAATTATGGGAGTGGGCCTAGTAAGATCTTTACAACCTCCAGACATTATTTTGATTCATTGTAATAACTAATTAAAAAGTTATTACTAACACTAGCAAGTGGCACTCTTTCTGCCCCCTTTTGATGTCTATGTTAGAAGCTTTCTCTATCTCTTTTATACTTTAATAAAACTTTATTACTAAAAGCTCTGAGCAATCAAGCCTGGTCTCTGGCCCCGGACTGAATTCTCCTCCAGAGGCCAGCAACCTTTCCATATCCTTATACCAGCAAGGCAGAATTAAATTATCGGATTCCTAAAGCAGTTCCCCTTTGGACTTACCTGTGGAAATTGCTGAATGGGAAGGGTCAGGGAACTGAGGGTCCAGGATTTGGTTCAGTAACTTTTGTCAGGCTGACCAAAACCATCCCCTGCTGCTTTTTATGCAACCCTGAGCTGTTAATGACCACCAGCTGTGGGGCCACTCCTCTGACCACTTTGCCTGGCCTCCTGGGTCTTCAGTGCTTTCAGGGCTAAGGGCCCTCTGTAGTCTCCTGCTTCCTGGCTTCCCCCTGCCTCAAGGATCTCCACCTCCCAGAGCGTTGCCAACTCAGCAGGAGCTTCCCAGATGAGTTTTTTGCTTTATGGCAACTGAGCTATCACATATCTAATCTGGAAGTACCCTAAAATTAAGGTGCAAAAAAACTGGATTTTGGAGACCAACAGGATTTGGTGAAACTGACTTTCAGATGTTGTCTGGAGTAGAGTGTGCTATGTGGCAGCCTCCTGTCAGTGGCTTTGGAGCAGTTTGATAAATTGAAATATTACTTAGCCATGACAGATTCCTGGCAGAGCCAGGACTCAGCAGATTTCTGAATTATGTCTCTATTCTCCAAGCTGAATCAACACTACTTACTAGCTTTGTGACCTTGGGCAAGTTATTTAACCTCTTTAGGCCTCAGTTTCCTCAGATATAAAATGGGGGCAATGATACTCTCAAGTGATAACATGAACTTTAAATGAGATATATGTGTAACATCAATACATGATAGATGCTCAGTGAATTTCAGTTCCCTTAGCTGAAAGGGTGGAGAAGGCGATGGCACCCCACTCCAGTACTCTTGCCTGGAAAATCCCATGGACAGAGGAGCCTGGTAGGCTGCAGTCCATGGGGTCGCTACTAGTCGGACACGACAGAGCGACTTCACTTTCACTTTTCACTTGCATGCACTGGAGAAGGAAATGGCAACCCAATCCAGTGTTCTTACCTGGAGAATCCCAGGGGCGGGGGAGCCTGGTGGGCTGCCGTCTACGGGGTCACACAGAGTCGGACATGACTGAAGCGACTTAGCAGCAGCAGCAGCAGCAGCAGCTGAAAGGGAATTTCTGCTCCCTTTGCATTTTAGAGAGAATCTATTTACCTGCCTCACCTCTTGCTTAGCTGGCAGGATGAAGTTTGGGTTGGTACTTCAGGGGTACCTCAAGGAGATCGGCCCAGGGATTTCTTTGGAAGGAATGATGCTAAAACTGAAGCTCCAGCATTTTGGCCACCTGATGCGAAGAGTTGACTCATTAGAAAAGACTCTGATGCTGGGGGGGATTGGGGGCAGGAGGAGAAGGGGACGACAGAGGATGAGATGGCTGGATGGCATCACTGACTCGATGGGCGTGAGTCTGGGTGAACTCCCGGAGTTGGTGATGGACAGGGAGGCCTGGCATGCTGCGATTCATGGGGTCGCAAAGAGTCGGACACGACTGAGCGACTGAACTGAACTGAACTGAATACGAAATCACAGGGATTCATCTCTTTTTCTTAGATCCTAGGTCACAATGATAAGACCAATAGACCCTGTGTGTGAATTCAGTCCCACTTCAGAGAACACTTGCAGGTTCATTTTTGGGAAAACCCTATTAGTAAACATGACCAGGACTCCTTATTAATATAGCCCATCCCAGAACCTTAGAGATAGCAGTGATTTTAATCTTAAGGGGTAGAATGTACTAGACCATGTATCTGGCTTCCCTGTATGGCTCTTACTTGTCACAGAACACGACATTACCAGGTCTATAGCCTAGATAATTATTTACATGACTCTCAGCTCTTTGAAGGAATCCTTTCTTAGTCATGTTTATTTCCTTTAAGTAACAACCATATTGTTTTGCATATTGAAATTGCTCATTAAATTAAATTGGAATAAATTAACTCAGTATCCCAGAGTATGACACTGAAGAAAAAAAATATAACTTAACGTTTCTAGAGAGAAAGATCCAGACTGACTACAAGAACTAGGAAGAAACCAAAGCAGAGGAGAATCTTTTCTATGTACCAGATTTTGCTCACATAATTTTTATCTGTGGACTTTCCCCATTTGTCAGAAAACTGTCATTGCACTCAAGAAGACTACCTTAGAAATACATTGTCAGTGGTGAAACTGGCTAGACTAGATAGTCTTGTTCCTAAAGCTATGCCTAGGCAATAGATAAGATCCTTGCCCCTACCCCCACCACAGGGATGTGTTAAGAAGAGAGCAGTGTGCTACCAGCCACTCTGGACTGCCACAGAGTTGGGAGCTTGGCTCACATGCATAGCCTCTGCCTGGGAAAACTGCTACTGCTTCAAATTTAAGTTTCTCAGTCAATTATTACTGCCTCTTTGTTTTGCTCTCAATGCTTATGGAATATTTGCTATTGTAACTTAGTAATTAAAAATCCCCCTTGTGGCTTTCAGCCTCATCAATGGTATGTCTGTTTGTTTTATAGAGAAAGTGATTTACTCTTAAAATGGATCAGGGTGTTAATAGATTGCTGATTGTCTCCACTAAATTTTAACTCTTGAGGGCAGGGACTATGTCTCATTTATTTGTGGATCTCCACTGCCTAGCGGAGCTTCATGGTGGCTGTTCAATAAATGGTTACAGATTAATAAGTGAGTCAAATATAACCAACCCTGCATAAAGTTATAGATGTGAAATTGGAAGTATGGGTGATAGGTACCAGAGAAACTCTGAAAAAGAAGAAATCACCCTGGACCAGGGTGGTCAAGGAAACATCTGTGGAAGGAATAAGAAAAATCCATGGAAGAATTCAACTCCCTAGACAAAGATGAGATAGGATGTGAAAGGAATATGGGCTTCCAAATCACATAGACTCTGTGAGCTTCAATTTCTCCTCTATATAAATATTTAAATTTAAGAAATGGGAGCAGTAAACTTACATCAAAACAAATACAGTATTGTAAAGCAAAACAAACTAAAAAATAAAAATTAAGAAAAAATAAGATAAAATACTAGTCAGTAATAAAAAAAAAAGAGTAAATGAGATAGCTTTGTAAAGTAATTAGTACAGAGTGTGATGCACACAAAAGAATTTTCTTTCCTTTGTAAGTTATCTTTCTTTTCTGACCTGTACAGTCATCCCACTGAACTTGAAATCACCGATTCAATGGACATGAGTTTGAGCAAACTCTGGGAGATGGTGAAGGACAGGAAAGTCTGGCATGTTGCAGTCCATGGGGTTGCAAAGAGTTGGACACGACTTAGCAGCTGAACAACAACTACCTCAGGGAACTTCATTACTGGAAGAGCTTGTGGAGATAATTTAGTGTATATCTTTCATTTTACATATTAAAAACCCTCTCAACCCAGAGCAATTAAGTGATTTGCTCAGCAGTAGTGGCAGTGGCACCCACTCCAGTCCTCTTGCCTGGAAAATCCCATGGGCGGAGGAGCCTGGTAGGCTGTAGTCCATGGGGTCGCTAAGAGTCGGATATGACTGAGTGACTTCACTTTCACTTTTCATTTTCATGTATTGGAGAAGGAAATGGCAACCCACACCAGTGTTTTTGCCTGGAGAATCCCAGGGACGGAGGAGCCTGGTGGGCTGCTGTCTATGGGGTCGCACAGAGTCGGACACGACTGAAGTGACTTAGCAGCAGCAGTGGCAGAATTGTGAATTATTCTTGGGAGCTTTTGATTTCTTTCCCAGTACTCTTTACAGCATATCTGGCTAGTTTACATTTTCATGAACACTGGCAAACCACGTTGTTTTTTTCAGTAGGGACAGAATTCACTTAAATCATTTTTACATTTCCATCAGCAGTTTATGGAAGTTCTATTTGCTGCACATCATCACCAGCATTTGGAAATGACAGTTTTTCTTTCTTGTTTTTTTGTTGCTGTTATTCTAGTGGGTATAAAATGGTATCTCACTGTGGTTTGTTTTCTTGATGCATAATAATGTTAAGAACTTTTTCATATGTTAATTGTCCACCTGTACATTTTCCTTTATGAAGCACCTGTCTCATTTTTCCCCCTCTTTCAATTGGGCTTGTTTGTCTTTTTCTTATTGAGTAGGAATTATTTATATACAAATATATATGCTGAATATTTTCTAGGCTCCCACTGAACTTGAAATCACCGATTCAATGGATATGAGTTTGAGTCCACCTGTAATCGAACCTGGAAACCCAGCTTCAATCCCTGGGTTGAGAAGGTCCTCTGGATAACGGAATGGCAACCCACTCCAATATTCTTGCCTGGAGAACTCCATGGACAGAGGAGCCTAGTGGGCTACAATCTGTAGGGTCGCAAAGGAATCAGACACAACTGAAGTGACTTAACATGCATACCCGTAAGGCACACAATAGCCATCTAATCCTTATTGATGATGTTGTAATCACCAGGTCAAATTGTTTGATTTCTCCACTGAGAAATTACTAATATTTCCCTGGTAACCATCTATGGGACACACTGTGCTGCTGCTGCTGCTGCTGCTAAGTCATTTCAGTCGTGTCCGACTCTGCGACCCTATAACGGCAACCCATCAGGCTCGGCCTTCCCTGGGATTCTCCATGCAAGAACGCTGGAGTGGGTTGCCATTTCCTTCTCCAGTGCATGAAAGTGAAAAGTAAAAGTGAAGTCTCTCAGCCATGTCTGACTCTTTGTGACCCCATGGACTACAGCCTACCAGGCTCCTCTGTCCGTGGGATTTTCCAGGCAAGAGTACTGGAGTGGGATGCCATTGCTTTCTCCGATGGGACACAGTTAGATCATGCAAATATCCTGTACCTCATAAAGATTTACTCCGAGATTTAATATTCATTGATAGTCTTGCCTGAGTCAATCTTTGTTATGCCGACTGCAAAATAGGACTTCACAACCTCAGTATTCCCTCTATATTTAGCCAAAAGCATTAGACATTCTATTGTAAGCAATAGTATGTACTTATGCATGTATAAATGTATGTATTTATTTGCTGTAAATTGAGATTCATAAATTGCTATTTTTAATGGTTTATAATTATTACCATCTTTAATTATTTTGGTGCTAAAATTTCAAGATATGGTCAGTAGGAACTCCTTCAAACGAGCTCATTTGCCTCAAGACACGTGCCCATTTTTATTTTGAGTAATTCCTTACTTTATAGCACAAGAAGACGTTCCAGGCTCATCTTGTACCTCCTGTGCCCCAGCTCTGGAATCAGCCATTTGCCCAAGGAGTCCTAATTAAATGAAAAAAAAATTGTTTTAAGCAAACATACAGTAAAATGGACTTTTTTGTGTATACAGTTCATTTGAACACATGTATAGATTCATGAATAGAATACAGAACAGTTCCATAACCCCAGAAATCTCCCTCATACTATTGCTTTGTAGTCATATTCTCCACCCTGCCCTCATCCCTAACTAACCCCTGGCAACCACTCATTTTTTCTTTATCACTATCGTTTTTTGTCTTTTTGAAAATGTGATGCAAATAGAATAGTACAGTATGTAAGCTAAAACATTTGGGAGAGGAGATTCCTTTCAATCAATGTCTTTAATAGTTATGGAAATATTGAGGTTATCTATTTCATCTTGAGTGAGTTTTGTGGTTTTTAAGGAATGAGTTCATTTCCTCTGAGGTGTCAAATGTATGTGCACAGAGTTGTTCATAGTCTTCCCTTACTATCTTTTAAATGTCTGCAATTTTTATTATCTTTTAAAAGTATATAATCCCAGTGGGTCAGTAATAAAAAATCCTCCTGCCAGTGTAGGAGACACAGGTTAGATCCCTGATCCAGGAGAGTCCCATGTGCCACAAAGCAACTAAGCCCACAACTATTGAACCTGTGCTCTAGAACCCAGGAGCCACAACCACTGAGCCCATGTGCTGCGACTACTAAAGCTCATGTGCCATAGAGCCCTTGCTCTGCAAGGAGAGAAACCACCACAATGAGAAGCCCGAGCCCCACAACTAGAGAGTAGCCCTTGCTCACTGCAACTATTATATAGAAGAGCTCACACAGCAACAAAGACTCAGCACAGCCAAAAATAAATAAATAATACTATTTTTTAAATGTATATAGCCCCTTTCATGACTGAGTATGGTAATTTGTATCTTTTTTCTTTTTGTTGGTATTGCTAGAAGTGGATCAATTTTATTGCTCTTTTCAAAGAACTAGCTTTTTACCTTGCTTTTTCCTGTTTTCAATTCCACTGATTCCTGCTCTTATCTTTATTGTTTCCTTCCTTTTACCTGCCTTGGGTTTAGTTTGCTCATCTCTGGTTTCTTAAAATGAAAGCTTAGTTTATTTATTTGAGCCTTTTCTTCATTTCTAATATAAGCATTTAATGCTATAAATTTCCCTCTAAGTACTGCATTCTAAAATCTTTGATTTGCTATATTATTTTTGTTCAGTAAAAATATTTTATAATTTCACCTGACACTTTGACTTTCTGATTATTTAGAAGAATGTTGTTTACTATCTAAATATTCAAAGATTTTCCTGTTATCTTTCTGGTTTGGGTTTCTAATTAATTCCATTATGGTCAGAAAATATACTTTGCATGATTTAAATTCTTTTAAGTTTCAGTTCAGTTCAGTTCAGTCACTCAGTCGTGTCCCACTCTTTGTGATCCCATGGACTGCCACACGACAGGCTTCCCTGCTCATCACCAACTCCCGAAACTTGCTTAAACTCATGCCCATCGAGTTGGTGTTGCCATCCATCATGATTGATGCCAACTTTAAAGTTTGTTAAGGTTAATTTTATATCCCAGCATATGGCCTATCTTGATTATCCTTTCTATGTACATCTGAGTAGTTTTTTTTTTAAAGAAAACATTTTAATCTTGCAGTACAGTACCTCGAAAAGTACAGTAGTTGGTACAACAGTTGGCGTACAGGGGCTGCCATCGAGTGAACAGGCAAGAAGAGTTACTAACTGGAGGAGGGAGAGGAGGTGGGAGGTGGTAGAGCCGGAGGATCATCAGCAATAGGAGACAGGGCAAGCTGCAACTTCACTCATACTTGATGTTGAGAGCACAGGTGGTTCTGGTTCCTTCCAGGAACCAGATGTATGTTTACATCTTTGAAAGTTCACAACGTGAGGGTTTGCATGTAGGAGACTTACGGTGTTCCCAAAGAACACAGCCATGTCTTCTCAACAGCTTGCCAGGTTAAAGATAACGTGTTTCTCACCCCGTTCTCTCAATTGATTATAAAGTGACCTTTTTAAAATGCAAAAAAGCCTACCAGGCTCCTCAGCCCATGGGATTTTCAAGGCAAGAACACTGGAATGGGTTGCCATTTCCTTCTCCAGGAGATCTTCCCAACCCAGGGATTGAACTGGATTCTCCCGCATTGTTGGCAGACACTTTACCGGCTGAGCCACCAGGGAAGTCCATTCTCTCTTAGAATGTTATAAATCAATCAGTGAAGAAAATGGCACGATCTCTCCCTGAAATCCATTTTTAGGCAGGTGCTCAAAACAGAATCTGAACCATAGCCATAGGTAGAACATGGCCCAAGCACTCCCATCATATCTTCTTTCTTCTGGTTTTGGAGGATGTACACCGCCCTGCACAAGTTCCAGTGTTCAGCTACAAAGCCAACAGTGATGCCAGGAGGACACTGCACTTCCAGTTTCCAGAGGCTCAAAATGCTGAAGAACATGTATGCAGCCCAGTTGGCGAAGGGTACCAGACAGTCTGGTACTGTATAGGATGGGTGCCACCAGTTGGCAGGTAAGAAGGGAGGGTCCTGAGTTGCTGTGGGCTGTAGTATACCACAGGCAAGTCTCCTGGGGTGTATGCAGGTGAGGGACAGCTGGTCCAGGGGGTCCAGGTACAAAATGGGAATTGTATTCTGGAGGGGCATCAGAATTTGAATCTGATGAATTTAAATGGCAGTTGTAGGCAGGAGGAGCACCAGGCATTAGATACAGGAACTCTTTTATTTTCCATTTCATCCACAGGTTGATCAAGGCTTGTGGTAATAGGCCTTAGAGAGAGGTGAACTGATTTACACATTGAGTTCTCGGGCTGGTAGTTCATATGACCTGATACTGCTCTTATTTATACATCCAAATTCCTTCCAAGATAATCAAAATTCTTTGTCCTCTAATGCAGTATGAAGAACTTGGCATACATGACACGAATCTGATTTTTTCCCCCAAATTCTTCTTGGAAAGTGGATGTGAGTCGACCTGACCCGGGTCCCCAGAGCTGTGCGGAGCGAGCGCCCCGCCTGAGACCCCAGCGGAACCCCGTCCGGCCAGATCCGGCCTGCTGGACGGCGGCCCCTAGGGGCAGGCCCAGGCAGAAAAGTCTCCCCAACAGAGCCTCCATCCCCGGGCCATCGCCGCCGCCTTCAGAGCCAAATCCCTTCCGGTGTAACCACTTGAGGATGCGGCCCGAGGCGTTGCCGGCCTCGAACCTCTGTTCGCAGGGGCCGGGCTCCGCTCACAGCCAGGCCAGCCGTCCCCTCGACACGCGGGACACTGGGCCTGGGGTCTGATTTCATCCGTCAAGGATCGAAAAAGCTGATTAGTTTTTCCATGCACACTTAAAAAAATATTTATTTGCTGTTGTTGTATGAAGAAGTCTAAAAATAGCAGTTGAGTCCATTTGGTTGAGTTCTTCTTTATGCTTATTAATTTATTGTCTAGTATTTCTATCAATTACTGAGAAGAGGGTTGATACTTCAATTATAATTGTGGAGCTACCTGTTTTTCTTTTCAGTTCTATCAGTTTTGCCTCACGTGTTTTGAAACTCTTCTATTAGGTATATACACATTGAGGATTATTATATATTCTTGGTGAATTTACCGTTTTATCATTATGTAATGCCCCTTTTAATCCCGGGTAATTTTCTTTACTCTGAGGCGTCACAGTTCTTGGCTATTATTTCACTGAATGATAATTTGTCTGATATGAGTATGGCCACTGGGATTTCTTTGGAGTAGTGTTTGCCTGTTATCTATTTTTCATTCTTTTACTTTTAAACTAGCTATATCATTATATTTGAAATGAGCTTTTTTTTTGTAGACAGCATATGTTATTAGTCGCTCAGTCGTGTCTATTTGGCGACTCCATAGACTGTAGCCCACCAGACTACTCTGTCCATGGGATTTCCCAGGCAAGAATACTGGAGTGGGTTGCCATTTCCATCTCCAGGACATCTTCCTGAACCAGGGATTGAACCTGCATCTCCTGCTTGGCAGGTGGATTCTTTACTGCTGAGCCACCAGGGAAGCCTAATTATTTCTTCAGATAATAACTTGTCTGATATGAATATGGCCACCGGGATTTCTTTTGAGTAGTGTTTGCCTGTTATACTTTTCTCCATCCTTTTTCTTTTAACCTAGTTATATTATTATATTTGAAATGATCTTTATTTGTAGACAGCATATAGTGTTGTGTTAGTTGCTCAGGCGCTCAGGCGTGTCTAACTCTTTGCGACCCCAGGGACTGTAGCCCACCAGGCTCCTCTGTCCATGGAGTTCTCCAGGCAAGAATACTGAGTAGGTTGCTATTTCCTGCTCCAAGATAGCATATAGTTGAGCCATTTAAAAACATCCATTCCAAGAAACTCTGTTTTAATTGGTACATTTGAACTTTCTACATTTAAGGTAATAATATATTTGGACTTAGATTTATCATTTTATTTGTTTTCTACTTGTTTCCTCTTTTTTCTGTCCCTCTCTTTTCCCTTCCCTGCCTTCTTTTGGGTTATTTGAATTTTTTTCCAGTATCCATTTTATCTACCGTGGGCTTTTTAAAAAAACTGTGTAGTTTTTATGTACATGTATGGTTGCTATAGGGATTACAGGATAAGTATTTAACTTTCACAGTGCATTTATAACTGGAGTTTTACCAATTCAGTGTAGAAACCTCACAAGTATATCAGTCCCTTTACTCTCCCTGCTTTATGATGTGAGTGTCTACTATATTATTGATATATATACATACAGAGAAAATCCTATGAGACAATATCATAATTTTTGCTTTCAAACATCAAAAATTTTAAAGAACTCAGAGTAGAAGAATGGTCTATTTACCCAAATATTTACCATTTCTGTTGCTCTTCTTTCACTCCTGATGCTCCCAGTTTCCTTTTGGTATCATTTCCCTTCACGCTGAAGAATTTTCTTTAGTAATTCTTTTAGAACAGGTCTACTGGCAATGTATTCTCTTAGCTTGTCTTCATCTGAGAATATATTTATTTTACCTTCATTGCTCAAGGATGTTTCTTCTGGATATAGAATTCTATGCTGACAACTCAGCGCATTAAAATTTTTGTTTCACTTCCTTTTGTCCTCCATAATTTCTGATGAGAAAACTGCTGCTATTCAAACCATAGTTCTTCTATAAGAAATATGTCATTTTTACTCTGCTTTCAGTATTTTTTTTTCTTTCATTTTCAACAGTATGATTATGAAGTATCATGTCATGGGTTTCTTTTGTTATATTTTGTTTGGGATTTGCTGAACTTTGTGAGTTTGTAGATGTTATCTTTCATCAAACTTAAGAAGTTCTTAGCTAATTTTCTTCAAGTATTTTTTCTGTACTGCACTTTTTACCCTCTTCTTCTGGAACTCCAATAATACGAATATTAGACCTTTCAATATTGCCCCCTGAGGCTCTGCTAATTTTTTAAATATATTTTTCCTCTGTTGCTCATTTTGGATAATTTCTACTGATCTAGTTTCAAATTCACATGCAAAACTTCAAAAATATAGTAAAAATTATCAATCTTTTTGTCACCAGCATTGTAAGGTAGATTCTTAACCACTGGACCACCAGAGAAGCCCCAATTGTAACCATTCTTCTGGGCGTGAGTTTGTATCTCATTGTAACTTTGATCTGTATTTCCCTAATGACGAATGATGTTGAGCATCTTTTCACGTGCGTATTGTCCAATTACATATCTTCTTTGGTGATAAGTCTATTCAAATCCTTTTTCCGTTTTAAAATTGAGATATTTGCCTTTTTGTTGTTGAGCTGTTCTTTATATATTCTGGATACTAGATCCTTACCAGATACATAATTTACAAAATGCTTCTCCCATTCTGTTGTCATTTTACTTTATGTGTTCTCTAAAGTATGATGAATTTTGATATTTGATGAAGTTTAATGTATCTATTTTTTCTTTGATTGCTTATGCTTTTGGTGTCATATCTAAGAAACCAGTATCTAATGCAATGTCATACAAATTTTCATCTATATCATTCCAAGAGTTTTATAGTTTTAGCTCTTACTTTGGGCCTTTGAGTTAATTTTTATATATGGTATGAAGTATGGGCCCAACCTCATTCTTTTGCTTGTGGATGTTCAGTTGCCTCAGTACCATTTGTTGAATGGTCTTGGCATTCTCATAAAAAATCAACTGATTTTGACTATAGATGTATGGGTTTATTTCTAGACTTCCAATTTTTTCCTTTTTTTTTTTTTTAACATTTTATGTATAGCTGAAGAACCTAACAATAGAACATCTCCACTTTCTTCCTCCTGTCTTTCAGCATTTTTGTCATACTTTTGCTTCTAAATATGTTATAAATCCCCTAATACACTCTTATTATTTTTTATTTAAGTAGTCAATTTTTTTTTAAGAAATTAAGATATGGAAAACCATTATACATGGTTGTCATTTAAGATGATCTTCATCCCTATTTTAGAACCAAGTTCGGCCTGAAGTTCCTTTACAACTTTTTGTATGAATCTATTGGCAACAAATTCTCTCAGCATTTGTTTTTAAATGTCTTTATTTCACCTTAATTTTTAATGAATATTTTTATTGGATGTGGAATTCTGAGTTAACACTTTTTTCTTTCTGCACTTTAAAAATGTCATTCCATTGTTTTATGGCTTGTATTTTTTCTTATGAGAAGTCAGTAATTCTTACAGTATTTCCCAGTATATAATGTATCTTCAGATTTTCTTGTTATTTTTTAGTTTTCAGATATTTGATGATCACAGTCTTGACTGCATTAGCTATTAACTGTAGAAATTGGGCTTCCCCAGTGGCTCAGCAGTAATCTGCCTCCAATGCAGAAGACAAAGGAGACACAGGTTCGATCCCTGGGTCAGGAAGATGCTCTGGAGGAGGAAAGGGCAACCTTTTCCAGTATTCTTGCCAGAAGAACCCCATGGACAGAGGAGCCAGGGGGGCTACAGCCCATAGAGTCACAAAGAGTTGAACATAACTGAGCGACTGAACACATACAGCACAAGTGTAGAAATTAAATAGACTCATTTTCTCACTTTATTCTTTTTTCAAAATTGTTTTAGTTAGTCTAGTTTCTTTTACTATATAAATTTTAGAATAATCTTATCATCAATATCAAAACTTGTGATATTTTGACAGGAATTGAATTAAACTGTATACTTATTTGGGCCTCCCAGGTGGTGCTAGTGGTAAAGAACCCTCCTCCAAGGGATTTCCTGATAGCTCAGTTGGTAAAGAATCTGCCTGCAATGCGGGAGGCCTGGGTTGGGAAAATCCTCCAGAGAAGGGAAAGGCTACCCACCCCAGTATTAGGGCCTGGAGAATTCTATGAACTTCTAAGTCTAAGTCCATGGGGTTGCAAAGAGTTGGACACAACTGAGCGACTTTCACTTTCACTTTTCCAAGAATCCCATGGACGAAGGAATCTGGCAGGCTACAGTTCACAGGGTCAGAGAGTCAGACATGACTAAAGCGACTTAGCATGCATGCATGTACGTATATTAATTTGAGGAGAATTGATCTCTTTACTATTCTGTCTCCTAATCCTTGAATATATATCTCTCCATATATTTAGATCTTTGACTTCTTTTAAGTTTTGTAGTTTTTAGCACATGACTCTTACACATGGGTTTTTTAAAGATTTACATCTAACTAGTTCTTAACTAGTTGCTATTTTCACATTTATAAGTGGCATCATAGTTTTGATTTTGTTGTCCATATGTTTAAAGTCAGTATATAGAAATACAATTGATTTACATCTTTTATCTTGTAATCTTGCTGAATTCACTTAATAGTTTTATGAAATTTTTTGAGGATTCCTTGTGACTTTATATGTAGACACATATCATATGCAAATAGGGACAGTTTTATTTCTTTTCTGATCTGTATGTCTTTTATTTCCTTTTCTTGCCTTATTGCACTGACTAGAACTTTCAACACTGTGTCAAATAGGAGTCATGAGAGAGGACATCCTTGCCTTGTTCCTTGTCTTAGAGGGAAAGTTTTGGTGGTCATTCTAGGTATTTTATTATGTATACATAACATCACAGTCTACTGGTGTCTTCATTTTACCAGTTCTGATGAGGTGTAATAACTACCTCCCTTGACATCCATTCCCCTCCCCCTGGTTCAGAGTCATTGTTTGGGATGTGAGGCACAATGAAAACCAAGGAAATTCATCCTGTGCCTTTCCTCAGGTCCCCAGACCTCAAGGTTCCTAGTCAGTCTGATTTATTCTCTCCTTCTTTCAGAGTCTTCTAGTTTGTTTTACATATACTACCCAGTGTTTTTATTCTTTAGTTGTATTTAGTGAGAGGAAGAGAGAAAAGTACATCTTCTCCATCTTCTAGAAAGTGGAAATCCTCAGATACTTCTGTTCTTGAATTTCTCTTTTATTATAGTCACATTTTCCTGTGTGTCCTTGAACATATTTATAAAAGCTTGTTTAAAATCTTTATCTACTGTTTTCATCATCTTGTTTTTTTTGGGTCTATTTCTATTGATTTGTTTTCTCCTAGTTAAGGGTTACATTTTACTGCTTCTTTGGATTTTTTATTGTATGTTGGAAGGCTATGAGGCTGTGTTGTTGAATGGATTTTTTTGTCTTCTTGTGTTGTTTTATTCAAGGAAGTTAGCTTCTTTTTTTCGGTAGTTAATTCATTTAGGATTATCTTGATCCTTTTGAGGCATGTTTTCAAGTTTTGTTTAAAAGGCTCTAGAATAACCTCTTTTGCTACTGTTGTTGTTGTTCAGTTGCTAAGTCGTGTCCAACTCTGTGACTCCATGGACTGCAGTACACCTCCCTGTCCTTCACTATATCCTGAAGTTTGCCCAAGTTCATGTCCATTGAGTCAGTGATGCTATCCAATCATCTTATCGTCTGCCTCCTGCTTCTCCTTTTGCTTTTACTAAGTATTTGCTATTACTAGGTTAATGCAGTTCCTAAGGCAGGATCTTTCTGGGGTCTCTACTGAATGTCCAGAATGTTCAGCAATGTCTCTTCACTCTGGCTTGTGGAACCTTGAACAGCTTGCAACCCAATGTGATCTCTGGTAAGTGTTATTTCCTTAGTAATTACTCTTTTGTTCAATCTCATGGAATCTCATCCAGTGCATGTGCAGCTAAGTAGTTTAGCACTAGTAGTAAAGGTAGCAAATATTCAAAGGGATCCCTGTGTAGATTTCTGTTATTCTTTCTAACAACATAGGAACTGTTGTTCATTCTTTTGTATGGTACACTGTCCCACAAACCCCAGGTGTCTTATAACTTTGAATTCCAATCTCTGTTTCCTCAGCTTGTTGAAACCATCTACCTGGTCCCCCTCCCTGTGCTGCTAGCTGAAAATTAATTCCAAGCAAAAGGCAAGAACAATCATGGGGTTCTCCTTGGTTATTTCCCTTGTCTTGAGGATCATAGTCCTGTGCTGTATATGTCCAACACCTGAAGACATTTCATACATTTTGTCCAGTTTCAGATTTTCTTTTTAAATTGTGGAAGGCCTAATTGAATACTATTAGTCCATTATGGTCATTGTGGAAATGGTGTTTTGTGTTTTGAAGACAAGTTTGGCTGCTGGGGAATGAACTGGGTGGGGTATAGGAATATAAGCAGATAGACCCGATGGAAGTCTATTCCAGAATCCAGGGAAAAGATGATGCTGGCTTGGACTATTTTGGAAATATAGATAGGTGAATGAATGAGCTAATGTTTATTAGAAGTGCAATAGGCTTAAACAAATGTTTTAAATAATTTATTTGAAATGAAAATAACCTCTTATTTTTCTGTTTGTCATTATAGATTTTTAGTGTGGGAGAGAGAGAAAACTATGTCATTTCTCAGATGAATAAACTAATGTCTGAATGATGAACTCACCTGCCCAATGTTCTAAGGAAACAATACTAGATCCCAGGTCCCCAGACTACTAAGAGCTCCATAAGTACTGCTTTCAAACTGGCTGGAACTATCATGCCAGATGACGTAAGAGTCTTTAAAGTCTTTAGAAACTTCTACTTAGGGAGAAAATAAAGTCTCCTTTGGGAAGTCTTTGTGTTGAAAATAAATGCACCCTTTATACCTAATTTTTGGGTCATTATTATCCTTGAAAGAAATAAACTTATTTTGTTTTGATGGGCCTTTATTCAAATGACTTATTGTAGGTTCTGGGAAAATGGATCCTGTCCCCATAATGCTTCTATAATACTCATAGTTCCACAGATGAGAGATTATTTTCATTATTAAAATGATTTAAAAGTCCATTGTAACAGCCTTGCAATTTCATACCCTAAGTTTTCTCTCCTATTCTCACTGTCCTCTTGTAACTCAATGAATAATACTCTTTTGATTATTGTTTTATATTATTCCCCCATGTAATCAAAAGTCAAGGTGTGCTGTAGGCAAAACTGTGTAGTCAATGGGTTTTGCTCCTATTCATTTTCTGTTTACTCTCCCATCCCTTTACTGAGGCTGTTTGTCTTTCTTTCACTTAAGTAAGTATTAGTCACTTAGCTGTGTCCAACTCTTTGCAACCCCATGGACTGTAGCCCACCAGGCTTCTCTGTGGATGGAATTCTCCAGGCAAGAATACTGGAATGGGTTGCCATTTCCTACTCCAGGGGATCTTCCCGACCCAGGGATTGAACCCAAGTCTCCTGCATTGCAGGCAGATTTTTTTTTACCATTAGAGCCACTAGGGAAGCCCTGATCAAAAAGACTGCAGCGTGATACAATCATCAGGTCTGAGCTTCAGTCTTGCCTGATCTTCTGGACTGGTCTTGGAACTTTGAGTAGAGTTCTTAGGGAGCTATAATAATAGTAATGGGCTTGATGCTGTAATAAAAGTCAGAGGAAATAATATATGTAGATTAATACACTGCCTTGCACACAGCAAGTGTTCATCTGCTTCTTTGTTCTTTTATTTTGTGAACACAGGCAGAAGTGTGATTATAATTGTCCTTGGTAGTTTCAGTGGAATGGATGGGCAGTGAAGAGTGACATGCAAACGGAAGCAATTTCTTTTTTTTGGGGACTCACTGTTTTGTTTACATTAAGCTCTTAATTAAATCATGCTTCTTACTTCTATTTGAAATAACATGGTTCCTTATTTCTCTCATTTCTAAAATTGCTAGCAATATTTTTGGCCAAGTAAGGCATTTGTGCGTGTAAGAGGGATTTTTTTTTTTTTCCAAAACAGGGAATCTTTCAGGACTTTCCAGGACCGTACTAAGCAGTCTGCTTCTGTGTTCCCTCAGGGCATTTATCAAACAGAAGACAACGTCTGATTTGTTGACTGCCTTCTTTCCACGGTACTATAAATTCCCTAAGAGCAGAAAATATAACTTAATTTCTGAATCTCAAATTCCCAGCAGAGTGTTTGGTATATATTTCACATTCAACAATATTTATTGAATAACTGAATAATAATATGATTAAGTATCACGTAGCCTGTTGTCTTTGTCCTGTGTCCCACCTCCTCAAGTCTATTTTTAAAAATATTCATTATTTATTTGGCTGGGTCATGTCTTAGTTGTGACAACAGGATCTACTTCCCTGAGCAGGGATCAGATCCAGGCTACCTGCATTGGGAGTACAGAGTCTTAGGCACTGGACCACAAGGAAAGTCCCAGTCTAGGTGCCTTCACTTTTTTTTTTTTTTTAAGATTTATTTATTTATTTTTGGCTATGCTGTTTCCTTGTTTCTGTGTAGGGGCTTTCCCCAGTTGCATCAAGGGGGGTCTACTCTCTAGTTTCAGTGCATGGGCTTCTCATTGCAGTGGCTTCTCATTGGAGAGCTCGGGCTCTAGATGCTCATGTTTCACTAGTTGTCACTCATGGGCTTAGGTGCCCTTAGGTGCCAGATGCTCACAGGCATGTGGGTTCTTCCTGGACCAGGGATCAAATCTGTGTCCCCTGCATTGGCAGACCAATTCTTAATACCTGGACCAGCAGGGAAGTCCCTCCTCAACTCTATTTATATGAATCTGGTCATTCAACAATTCAACTTTTACAGACAGCCTAGTTTTAGAAAGGCTACATTTGTGATGCCCTGAAAGATACCAGACCACCTGACCTGCCTCTTGAGAAATCTGTATGCAGGTCAGGAAGCAACAGTTAGAACCGGNTGTTTTTGCCGACTGTATAGAGCTTCTCCATCTTTGGCAGCAAAGAATATAATTAATCTGATTTCAGTGTTGACCATCTGGTGATGTTCATGTGTAGAGTCTTCTCTTGTGTTGTTGGAAGAGGGTGTTTGCTATGACCAGTGCATTCTCTTGTCAAAATTCTATTAGCTTTTGCCATGCTTCATTCCGTACTCCAAGGCTAAATTTGCCTGTTATCTAGGTGTTTCTTGACTTCCTACTTTCACATTCCAGGCCCCTATAATGAAAAGGACATCTTTTTTTGGTGTTAGTTCTAAAAGGTCTTGTAGGTCTCCATAGAACTGTTCAACTTCAGCTTCTTCAGTGTTACTGGTTAGGGCATAGGCTTGGATTACCATGATATTGAATGGTTTTCCTTGGAAATGAACAGAGATCATTCTTTCGTTTTTGAGATTGCATCCAAGTACTGCATTTTGGACTCTTTTGTTGACAATGATGACTACTTCATTTCTTCTAAGGGATTCCTGCCGACAGTAGTAGATATAATGGTCATCTAAGTTAAATTCACCCATTCCAGTCCATCTTAGTTCACTGATTCCTAGAATGTCGATGGTCATTCTTGCCATCTCCTGTTTGACCACTCCCAATTTGCCTTGATTCATGGACCTAACATTCCAAGTTCCTATGCAATATTGCTCTTGACAGCATCGGACCTTGCTTCTATTATGAGTCACATCCACTACTGGGTATTGTTTTTGCTTTGGCTCCATCCCTTCATTTTTTCTGGAGTTATTTCTCCACTGACCTCCAGTAGCATATTGGGCACTTACCAACCTGGGGTGTTCCTCTTTCAGTATCCCATCATTTTGCCTTTTCGTACTGTTCATGGGGTTCTCAAGGCAAGAATACTAAAGCGGTTTGCCATTCTCTTCTCCAGTGGACCACATTCTGTCAGACCTCTCCACCGTGACCCGTCTGTCTTGGGTGGCCACACACAGAATGGCTTAGTTTCATTGAGTTAGACAAGGCTGTGGTCCGTGTGATCAGATTGGCTAGTTTTCTGTGATTATAGTTTCAGTGTGTCTGCCCTCTGATGCCCTCTGGCAACACCTACCATCTTACTTGGGTTTCTCTTACCTTGGACGTGGGCTATCTTTTCATGGCTGCTCCAGCAAAGCGCAGCCACTGCCCCTTACCTTAGATGAAGTCATTCCTCCTGACCTTGAACGTGGAATAGCTCCTCTCAGCTCTCCTGTGCCTGGGCAGCCACCGCTGCTTGGACTTAGGGTTGCTCCTCTCAGCCACCACTCCTGACCTTGGACATGGGATAGCTCCTCCCTTGACTGGTGTTAATTACAACTCCCCTGAAAATCTTGAATCCCTTTTCTTTGTTAGTTGAAATATGCTGCTTATGTTGCCACTTTTCTCTTTTCACGTACAGATCTTCTTTCTCATCATAGAGTAGGGATTTGCAAAGTGAGATCCAAGGATCCCTTGTGGTCTCTGAGAACCTTTCAGTGGGTACATGAGGTCAAAACTATTTTCAAATTAATTCATTATTTGCCTTTTTAACTCTGATTCTCTCACAAGTGGAATTTTCTCTATGCTATATGACAAATGATATCACGACGGGCTAAGTGCAAAATCAGATATGATAATCCAATTGTCTTTTATTAAGTCAGACATTAAAGAGGTCCACATAAATGTAAAATAATTCCAATATTTTTATTATTTTTGGGGGACATCTTGGTTGCTTCGAAGATTTTGCAATTATGAATATAACTGCTATATTTGCATCGAATGGCACATATAAACTTAGTCTTCTTGTTAAAATATACAACCCTAATATTATTGGAAGAGAAACCTTTTAGTGGTTAAACTAAGTATATTTACAAATTCTACCTTCTAAATTGATCCTAAAATTCACATTCCAAGTTTTGCAAGATAGTCAAGTGTGCAGAATATAAAGTCATTATGTTGATGTCTCTCTATTGATATACATGATGAAAATGCCTCCTAAAGACCACCTCCGCAGTCCATGCTGAGTATGGATGCATTCTTGGTGCAGTTTTTCCTTCTGCTGCAGGGTTTCTCAAGATAGAGGAATTTTAAAAGAGATTATGTGTAGTTTAAGAAAAATATTCAGTATATTGAAAGAGACATTGGTTTTTTTTTTTTTGACATTGGGTTTTTAAAAACCTGGGATATATGGTTTTCTTGAATGATTGTGGCCATTTTCTACTACTTTGTTTCAAATAACATAGTTTTCATAAAAATAAGGTATTTTTGTTAAGTTGTAATAGGTATAATATTGTTGTTTTTAAGTGAAAAAAGAAATATTTAAACATTTTTCTCATTCTTAATTTCCAATATGGAAAATATTAACAGATAAAACTCACATAAACGGAAGTCTTTTGGGATCCTCAAATTTTATAAAGTGGAAAGAGGTCCTGAAACCAAAAGTTTGAGTTGTTGCTCTATAAGAGATCAGGAAGCAGATATTATATTTCTTAGTGTCTCCATTTCCATGTACATTTTAAGATTTCAATAAATGTTAATTGTGGAAGTGTGGAAATTTGGGGCACAGATGACAATAAGTGAAAGTAATTTTTTAGAGGGAACATTCTGTTTTCTTAAATGTTACATTTTTATTTCCTAGGTGCAACTCCCAAGCTATTATAACCTTAACCTATTTCATCTGCTGCATGTTTGTGAATATAAAAACAGCACTTTACTGAACCTGAGGGTGCTCCTGGCCTGTCACCATGGGGGAGAAGATATTGTTCAGAAAAATCTGAAGCCTATAAAACTTTTGCTGGGAATGTTAATTTGCAAATGCCCCCACCATAGAATGAGAAAGCTTTAGGAGGGAAAATAGTGTCATTAAAAATGCCCGAGATTAAGGGAAAACAGCTGCACTAAAGAGCATCATGGCACAAACTATTTGGTTTTAATTGCATGGAAGATAATTGGCTCCAGTTGGTTTGTGAAAGATTCAGAAACAAAAGAACAGCAAGGAAAAACAAATAATGGTTCAAGAACTGTTTTAAGGCAAGACAATGAGGTTCATTTCAACCTAAATTATTCCTTAAGGCACATTTTCCGCAAAGTGGGAAAATATTTCAATTAAAGTTTTCTAAACCTGCCTTGGAGCTTTAGTTAAGAAGCTGTAAATATATTAGACTTTTAAAAAATGGTCTCCAATACAACCTAAACCCTCTTCTTTTTCAGAGGGTTTTGTATTTCTCTGTTCTTCAAGCTAAGATTCTCATCATCTAGGTATGAAGTCTTTTGAAAATGCCTTAAGTCTTGGATCAGTCTTGGCATACAGTCTTAGATTAAACTGGTACAGTCTTTCCTTAAAATCCCACTTTCATCAAGTCTTTGATCTCAGGGACCAACTTTTTATAAAGGTTTTGTAGGCCATAACGTTTCTGTAACAGAAAGAAGAGATTAAGAAGAGGTGGCAAGAAGGCACATAAGAACTATACAAAAAAGATCTTAATGACTTGGATAACCACAATGGTGGGGTCACTCACCTAGAGCCAGACATCCTGGGATGTGAAGTCAAGTGGGCCTTAGGAAGCATTACTTTGAACAAAGCTAGTGGAGGTGATAGAATTTCAGCTTAGCTATTTCATATCCTAAAAGATGATGCTGTTGAAGTACTGCACTTAGTATGCCAGAAAATTTGGAAAACTCAGCAGTGGCCACAGGACTGGAAAAGTCAGTTTTCATTCAAATCCCCAAAAAAGGTAATGCCAAAGAATGTTCAGATTACCATACAATTGCATTCATTTCATACACTAGCAAGATTATCTTCAAAATCCTTCAAGCGAGGCTTCAGCAGCACATGAACCAAGAAGTTCTAGATGTTCAAGCTGGATTTAGAAAAGGCAGAGGAACCAGAGATCAAATTGCCAACATCCTCTGGATTACAGTAAAAGCAAGGGATTTCCAAAAAACCCATCTACTTCTGCTTTGTCAGCTACGCTAAAGACTTTGTGTGGATCACAACAAACTGCAGAGAATTCTTAAAGAGATGGGAATCCCAGGCCACCTTACCTGCCTCCTGAGAAATCTATATTCAGGACAAGAAGCAACAGTTAGAACTGGACGTGTAACAACGAACTGGTTCAGAATTGGGAAAGGAGTACGTCAAGGCTATATATTGTCACCCTGATTATTTAACTTATATGCAGAGTATATTATGCGAAATGCCAGGATGGATGACTCACAGGCTGGAATCAAGATTGCTGGGAGAAATATCAACAACCTCAGATATGTAAATGATGCCACTTTAATGGAAGAAAGTGAAGAGGAACTAAAGAGCTTCTTGATGAAGATGGTGCTTTCGAAGTGTGGTGTTGAAGAAGATTCTTGAGAGTCCCTTGGACAGCAAGGAGATCAAACCACTCAATCCTAAAGGAAATCAACCCTGAATATTCCTTAGAAGGACTGATGCTGAACCTGAAGCTACAGTACTCTGGCCACCTGATGTGAAGAGCTGACTCACTGGAGAGGACCCTGATGCTGGGAAAGATTGAAGACAGGAGGAGAAGGGGATGACAGAGGATGAGACGGTTGGATGGCATCACTGACTCAATGGACATGGGTTCAAGCAAACTCCAGGAGATAGTGAAGAACAAGGAAGCCTGGCATGCTGCAGTTCATGGGGCCACTGTCTAGGTCTGTCATAACTTTTCTTCCAAGGAGCAAGCTAACTTTTATACAATATATATATTTTAAATTTTGTGCTGTACTCAAAAACAAGAGGAGGAAAGATATTCAAGGACCAAAAAATGGGGAAATTTCCCTCAAACAATAACAATAATTACCCAGGAATCCACAGTACCGAAAGTCTCAGAAGCCATAGGAATCAGGACAGAACACGAGCCATGGGCAAACAGATGCAAAAGCAGAACACACTGTGGTAAAAGCTCAGTTAGCATTGCCCACTCATGAAAAGAATCTCAAAAGAAAGGTACGTACTCAGAGCTTGGGCAGAGACAAAATCACCTACCTAATGACTCTCAGTTCAGCTCAGTAGCTCAGTCATGTCCGACTTTTTGCAACCCAACGGACTGCAGCACACCAGGCTTCCCTGTCTATGACCAGCTCCTGGAGCTTGCTCAAACTCATGTCCATCGAGTCAGTAATGCCACCCAACCACCTCATCCTCTGTCATCCCCTTCTCCTCCTAATAACTTTGTTAGGAAGAAAATAGAACAAGGTAGTGAGATAGACTGTAGGGGTGAGGAGGGAAAAATAGATTGAGTATTTAGGAAGGGCTAACTGATATTTGACTTGATGATAAGAGGTTGCCTGCCAAGTGAAGATTTAGAGGCAGAGGAAAGAACTATTTGAAAGGCCCTAAGGCAGAAAAGAAATCAGTGTGGCTAAAATTTACTGAGAGAATAAAGGAGTAATAAGAGGTGAGACTGGAGAAAGAGACAGGGACTTAACATATATGTGACTTTTGGTCAGTTTGGCAGTCTAAACTGAGGCAGGAAGTCTCCTCCACGTTTCTAAGCACAGAGAAGTAATGGATAAAATACAAAAATACGTTTAAAATTTATGGTTTAATTCTAAAACAAGAGCAAGAAATCTCTAGTGAATGAATGAATAAAAATGAATGTCAGGATAGTAAGAAAAACGTGATGCCAGAGCTGAAACCAGATAGCTCCTGCAGTAGTATTGTTAAAATTACAGTGTACGACCTACAACTGGTTCCAACACTGTAGCTTCAATTCAGTTCAGTTCAGTCACTCAGTCGTGTCCGACTCTTTGTGACCCCATGAATCACAGCACACCAGGCCTCCCTGTCCATCACCAACTCCCGGAGTTCACCCAGACTCACGCCCATCGAGTAAATGATGCCATCCAGCCATCTCATCCTCTGTCGCCTGCTTCTCCTGCCCTCAATCCCTCCCAGCATCAGAGTCTTTTCCAATGAGTCAGCTCTTCGCATGAGATGGCCAAAGTACTGGAGCTTCAGCTTTAGCATCATTCCTTCCAAAGAAATCCCATAGCTGATCTCCTTCAGAATGGACTGGTTGGATCTCCTTGCAGTCCAAGGGACTCTCAAGAGTCTTCTCCAACACCACAGTTCAAAAGCATCAATCTTCAGCACTCAGCCTTCTTCACAGTCCAACTCTCACATCCATACGTGACCACTGGAAAAACTATAACCTTGACTAGATGGACCTTTGTTGGCAAAGTAATGTCTCTGCTTTTCAATATGCTATCTAGGCTGGTCATAACTTTTCTTCCAAGGAGTAAGCGTCTTTTAATTTCATGGCTGCAGTCATCATCTGCAGTGATTTTGGAGCCCCAAAAAATAGTCTGACACTGTTTCCACTGTTTCCCCATCTATTT
>SJYA01002112.1:680173-797777 GCA_006410615.1 Neotragus moschatus | reverse complement strand
ACTAGCATGTGAGATGAGTGCAATTGTGTGGTAGTTTAAGCATTCTTTGGCATTGCCTTTTGTTAGCAAACTGCAGCCCACAGGTCAATCTGGCCCACCATCTTTTTTTGTTTTTTTTTTTCTTTGTAAAGTTTTGTTGGAATGCAGCCATGCTCATTCATTTTCATCTTGTCCATGGCTGCTTTCATTCTACAGTTGTTATGTTTAACAGCTTTGTTGAGATATAATTTATCTACCATAAGATTCACCAGTTTAAAGTGTACAATTCAATGGTTTTTAGTATATCTACAGTTTTGCAACAATCACTATAATCCAGTTTTAGAATAATTTTATCACCCCCAAAAGATAATAATACTTTATACCTATAAATAAATATTCTCATCCTCCTGACCCTTTTGTCCACTCCTCAGCCGCAAGCAATCACTAATCTACTTTTGGTCTCTGTAGATTTGTCTATTTTGTATATTTCATAAAAATGAAATCATACAACACAGCACATAGCCTTTATGTCTGGATACTTTAACTCACTATAATTTTCAAGATTCACCAGTGTTAGCATAAATCAGTACTTATTTCTTTTTATCGCAGAATAATATTCTGTTACATAAATATACTACACATTGTATATCGATTTATCAGTTGTTGAAATCTGAGTTGCTTCTACTTTTTTAGTATTATGAATAATATTCCTAGGCACATTCATGTACAATTTTTTGTGTGGGCATGTGTTTTCACTTCTCTTGGGTAGATACCAAAGCATAGAATTGTTGGTTCATATGATAACTGTATATTTAACATTTTGAGGAGTTGCTAAACTGTTTTTCAAGGTAGCCATACCTGTATCTCTTTATTCTGATACCTTAGGTTCACAAGGAAATTATGGCTTATTTGAAAAGACCTTGATGCTGAGAAAGATTGAGGGCAGGAGGAGAAGGGGACAACAGAGGATGAGATGGTTGGATGGCATCACCAACTCAATGGACATGAGTTTGGGTAAACTCCTGGAGTTGGTGATGAACAGGGAGGCCTGGCGTGCTGTGGTCCATGGGTCACAAAGAGTCAGACATGACTGAGCTACTGAAGTGAACTGAACTGAGTCAGGACTATGGACAGAAAACAGATACTCCAGAGAAACTAGATCTCCACGTTTGTACTGAATTAGCCATATGGTTCATATTCATATTACCCATGTAGTTCAAGACCATTGAACTGAGAAATTAACATAAAGGAGGTTCAGAATTGATAGAATCCAGAGGGCTCCATGGACTGGGTGAACCTAAAAGGCTATAACTAGATAAACTATACTTTAGGAGTTAAAGTGTCTTTAATGAAGAACATCTCCATTTCAAAGTATCACTTGAAATGAAACAGACATTCTATTAGAGTGTTTCTCAGAGTGTGGTCTGAAGAACAACTGCATGGGGAGGGGGATGCTTAGGGGGTGAGAACAGGCGAGGATAGAAGAGATTAATGTTGCATTTTCTTGGATCCCACACATCAGATCTGCTAAGTTAGAATCTCTGGGATGGGGCCTGAAACCTAAATATTTTACAGATGTTCCAGGTAATTTTTTAAATGTTTTACTATGGAAAACTTCAATCCAACACAAAACTATTATCATGCTTAATAATTCTTGGTTACACTAAAGATCTGTCTATTTCAGTTGCTGGGAAATTATGAACTTATGCACACATTTCCATCCAAGGTTCCAAGGCTGTATGTATCTCACTGGTATATCATTCCCCCAAAGTTTCACATGTTAGTGTTAACATTTTACATTAGTGTAAGCAAGGGCAGATAGGTGTTTTAAATTGTGAATGGGTGTGGAATTTAATTTTTTGATACATATTGATACATATGCAGTAAAGTTTTTAATGTAGAAACATTTCTGTGATAAAAAATTCTTTTTGGTAGTAAAATTTAATTTGATTCTTTTTATATTTAATTTGTGATTTTTGCACCTATGTTTGTAAGATTGCCCTGTAATTTTTCTTCTGTTACTGTCCTTGTTGGATTTTAGCTTCAAGGATATGGTAGGTAGTCTCATAAACTAGCACAATTTATCAACATGTTTTAGCAACTTTTTTTTTTCACCATTGCTTCTTATATCCCCCTGTTTCCTTCTTGGTTCATTTTTATGTTGTTGTTTTTTTATTTTTATTTTTTTTAATTCATTCCCTATTTTTTTTTAATTTTTTTTTTTTTTAATTTTTTTCCATCTCAGGTGTACATGAGTTCCTAATCTTGAACCACCCCCCCCCNCACCATTGCTTCTTATATCCCCCTGTTTCCTTCTTGGTTCATTTTTATGTTGTTGTTTTTTTATTTTTATTTTTTTTAATTCATTCCCTATTTTTTTTTAATTTTTTTTTTTTTTAATTTTTTTCCATCTCAGGTGTATATGAGTCCCAATCTTGAACCAGTCCCCCCCACACACCTCCCACCCCATGATATGGGGTTTTTAGATTTTTTAAAACATAAATTTATTTATTTTAATTGGAGGTTAATTACTTTACAATATTGTATTGGTTTTGCCATACATCAACATGAATCCGCTACAGGTATACATATGTTCCCCATCCTGAACCACTCTCCCTCCTCCCTCCCCGTACCATCCCTCTGGGTCATCCAGTGCACCAGCCCCAAGCATCCAGTATCATGCATCTAACTTGGACTGGCAATTCGTTTCATATATGATACATGTTTCAACACCATTCTTCCAAATCATCCCACCCTCTCCCTCTCCCACAGAGTCCAAAAGACTGTTCTATACATCTGTGTCTCTTTTGCTGTCTCGCATACAGGGTTATCATTACCGTCTTTCTAAATTCCATATATATGCAATATACTGCATTGGAGTTTTTCTTTCTGGCTTACTTCACTCTGTATAATAGGCTACAGTTTCATCCACCTCATTAGAACTGATTCAAATGTATTCTTTTTAATGGTTTTTTTAAACCAAGAGTTGCCTAGCTAATTCATTCAGCAAACATTGTTTGCTCACCTACTATGAAAAACAGTTTAGTTCTGAAAGTACAGTGGTAAATCAGTTAAAATATCACTTTCATTACTTTTCTTCTATTTCTTTTGACTTGTTTCACCCGTATCTCTTACCCCCACCCCCCAGCTCTGGCAAACACCAGTCTGTTCTCTGTATGTATAAGCTTCTCTCTGTATGTACAAGAGAGATCATAAGGTGTTTGTCTTTCTCTGTCTGACTTATTTCACTTAGCATAATGCCCTTGATGTCTACCCATGTTATCACAAAACGGCAAGATTTCATTCTTTTTTATGGCTAAACATTTTTTTGCGTGTGTGCTTCCCTGGTAGCTCAGTGGTAAAGAATCCGCCTATAATGCAGGAGATGCAGTTTCAATCCCCAGGCTAGGGAGATCCCCTGGAGAAGGAAATGGCAACCCACTCCATTATTCTTGCCTGGGAAATCCCATGGACAGAGGAGCCTGGCAGGCTGCAATCCATGGAGCCACAAAAGATCTGGACACAACTTAGCCACTGAACAACAATGTGTGTTTATCACAATTTCTTTATCCATTCACCCATTGATGGAAACTTGGTTAATTTTTTTTTTTTTTGGTTTGAGTACATTCCTCTTTCAGCAAGATTATTTTGATGGTAAATGTTCTAAATCTCTGTAGTTCTTTAATGCGTTTATTTTGCTTTTATTCCTTTGTTGTTATTGTTGTTCAATGAAATGAGTGAAAGAGAAATGGGTAAAAGAAGTCAAAAGATAAATAGAACAAAATAATGGAAGTGATACTTTAACTGATTTACCACTGTACTATCAGAATTAAACTGTGCTTCTCATAGTAGGTGAGCAAACAATATTTGCTGAATGAATCAGCTAGGCAACTCTTTAAAAGGATTTTGTTTAAAAAAACAACGAAACAAAACAAAATAAAAGTGAACCAAGAAGGAAACAGAGGGATATAAGAAGCAATGGTGAAAAAAAAGTTGCTAAAACATGTTGCTAAACTATGCTACTTTATGAGACTACCATACGATTGAAGTTAAAATCCAAAAAGGACAGTAACAGAAGAAGAAAAATTACAGGCCAATCTTAGTCACGAACATAGGTGCAAAAATCCCAAATAAATATGAAAAGAATTAAATTTCACTAACAAAAAGAATTTTTATCACAGGAGTGTTTCTACATTAAAAACTTTACTGCATATGTATCAATATGTATCAAAAATTAAATTCCACACCCATTCACAATTTAAAACACCTATCTGTCATTGTTTATATTAGTGTAAAATGTTAACACTAATGTGTGAAACTTTGGGGGGATGATGTATCAGTGAGATACATACAGCCTTGGAACCTTGGATGGAAATGTGTGCATAAGTTCATAATTTCCCAGCAACTGAAATGGACAGATCTTTAGCGTAACCAAGAATTATTAAGCATGATAATGATTTTGTATTGAAGTTTTCCATAGTAAAACATTTTTTAAATTACCTGGAACATTTGTAAAATATTTAGATTTCTGGCCCCATCCCAGAGATTCTAACTTACCAGATCTGATGTGGGAATCCAAGAAAATACAACATTAATCTCTTCTATCCTCGCCTGTTCTCACCCCCTTAGCATCGCCCTCCCCATGCAGTTGTTCTTCAGACCACACTCTGAGAAACACTCTAATAGAATGTCTGTTTCATTTCAAATGATACTTTGAAATGGAGATGTTCTTCGTTAAGGACACTTAATTTGTTATTAGACATTTTGCTTTGATTTCAAAATAACATCCCTGGAGGGAACACTACTGCTCTCTAAAGATGACTGTTAGTTATAGCTCCCTCCCAATACTCCAGAGCTAATTAAATTTCCAAGAAATTTGTTNAATGATACTTTGAAATGGAGATGTTCTTCGTTAAGGACACTTAATTTGTTATTAGACATTTTGCTTTGATTTCAAAATAACATCCCTGGAGGGAACACTACTGCTCTCTAAAGATGACTGTTAGTTATAGCTCCCTCCCAATACTCCAGAGCTAATTAAATTTCCAAGAAATTTGTTAATGGACACATTTAGAGTGCATCCTATCCCACTGTCCACACTTAGGGTTTGAGGAAAACACAGGGGTTTTGGCTATATTAATTACATTCTGTGAATTGCTGAAATGTGTATAACCTCCTCTTGAGCACTATTCACATTCTGTCTCCTTCCTTCACGCTTACATACTACTTTTTTCAATTCCCTTCCACAGAGAAAACCCCATGCCCCAAATCCAAGGCAGGGATCTACCTAGAGAGTCTGGGAACATGGTTTTTTATAAAAGAGGAGGACCTATTAGGATATACCTTCTCCTATTTTTCAACTCTGCTTTAAAGTCGTCAGCAGATAAAGTCTTCAGAAGGTTCAGTTCAGTTCAGTTCAGTTGCTCAGTCATATTCAACTCTTTGTGACCCCGGGAATTGCAGCATGCCAGGCTTTCCTGTCGATCACCAACTCCCGGAGTTCACCCAAACTCATGTCCATCAAGTCGGTGATGCCATCCAGCCATATCATCCTCTGTCGTCCCCTTCTCCTCCTGCCCCCAANCTTTTTGCTTCTCTTCTTTTCACAGCTATTTGTAAGGCCTCCCCAGACAGCCATTTTGCCTTTTTGCATTTCTTTTCCATGGGGATAGTCTTGATCCCTGTCTCCTGTACAATGTCACGAACCTCATTCCATAGTTCATCAGGCACTCTATCTATCAGATCTAGGCCCACTGTAACTCCAAGAGGGCAGGCTCTATGTTTTATTCACTTACTCTTCACCTAGCACTTGACAAAAACTTCCTGTCATATATGTCTGTTGAATGAAGGAATCATTGATTTCTGGTCTCATCTGAGGACCAATTCTTGCCATATTTTCAAGTTTCTTTATAAAAGAAATTTTTTAGTATTCTATTGTTAGTATTATCCTTGTCAGTATTCCTTGTTTTTATCAAGAAATATTGTTAGTGTTCAGTTTCAAGTTTAAGAAAATGTTTCCTCATATGAAAACATGTCAGGCTTCTTTGAAGAAACATTCCCCTCTGAGGCATGCTTTTAAGAAGAATTACATGTTTAATCAACTAAATCATTTTTTTTAAAAGTTAAATAGAATCTTTGTGCTGACTGAGATATATAATTCACGGAAATACTAGTTACTATATGTAGTAACAGACCCAAGTTAATATTTCCAGGAATCATTTCTTGCTAGCAACAATATTAATAATGAGTTGACACTATCCAGACATACACATAAATATTAAAAAGAACAGTTTCTCTCCTTTCCCTTGAGGTTTTTATACTTAAAGAAATGAGACATAAATAAGAAGTCTGAAATAGGAGACATTTTGGAAGTCTTTGGTTTTTTATTTCTACTTTCTTTTCTGATTTTGTTTTTCTATTTCCTCTTGTGGCTCTCACTCTTTTTTCTCTGTCTTTGTCTATCTTCTCCTTTGTTTTAATGATATTAAAAATGCCCCCTAAATTCTAGCATTTACTGAAATCAAACTGCATTTTTTTCTTTCCCAGTCATCAGGAAATTACCGTAATTTCAGATCCAAATAGCCCAGAGAAGTCATATTTTTCTCAAATGTTGACACAACTGCTAGCCAGCCAACCAATGCTTGTGGCCTGGGGATCCCCTTCTAGAAGAAAGAGATACTCTAGGGCTCACATCTAGGGCTCCTAGCAGGTAATTCAACAAATCATAGGCATCAGATCTTCTGTAAAGGATATCTGCTTCCCGCTCCCACCTACAGATATCCTATGGGAATACCAAGGAGCATAAATAACAAGTACACAGCTTTCTATAAAACACTTCTCATTCATGATTTCATTTAATTCTTTCAACAAACCTGTGAGGTAGATTATTATTATTAGCATCCCATTTTACATAAAAAACACTGAAGTTCAGAGAGATAAAATGACTTTCCCAAAGTTGCATGTGTGCATACTCAGTCATGTTCAACTCTGCAGCCTGGACTGTAGCCCCCTAGGCTCCTCTGTTTATGGGATTCTCCAGGCAAGAATACTGGACTGGGTTGCCATGCTCTCCTCCAGGGGACCTTCCTGACCCAGGAATTGAACCCACATCTCTTGTGTCTCCTGCACTGGTAGGCAGAATTTTTACCCACTGAGTCACTTGGGAAGCCCTTCCCAAGGTTACTCACCTAATAATTACGCTTCACCAGAATTAAGGCTCCAAGTAGGCTACAACTCCATAATTTATGATCTTTCTACCAAAGCAAAAACAAACCTCCATAACAAGAGTAGGAATAGGAACAATGGCAAGTAAAGGAACACAACCCAAATTACGAAGCTTTCTAAAAACAATGATGTGGTTAAAAACCTTCATGGAATTTCTTACTGCCTCATTTCACCTACCTTTCTCCTTTAAGTGAAATGTGCATAAACATTTTATACAGCAAAAATTGTCCTAGTGAGAAGAGTCACCACCTATTTATAGGCCACTCTATCCAGAGGTGACATATTCTAACCAGGCAGCAGTCTGTAGCCAGGTTAGCAGTGAATAGCCTCTCTAATTTAGACCCTTATCATCTCTTGCCTGGACAATGACAAAAGCCTCCTAACAAGATTTCATGCCTGTGATCTTGTCCTCCTTCAATCTATCCTTCACACTTATGACCTGTAATGTTTCTGAAGTACAAATCTGTTTACAAATCCCTCAGTGGCTTCTGTTATGAGCTGAACTGTGTCCCATAAAAATTCATATCTTAAAGTCCTAACCTCTAGTATCTCTGAATGTAACTGTATTTGAAGACAGGGTCTTTAAAGAGATAATTAGGTTGAAATGAGGTTATTAGAGTGGGCCCTAATCCAATCTAACTGGTGTCCTTATAAGAAAAGGAAATTTAGATACAGACACATAAGAGAGAGAAGACTGTATGAAGACACAGGGAGAAGACAGCCATCCACAAGCCAAGAAAAGTAGTCTCAGAAGGAATCAAACCTGTGGATCGCTTAATCTTGGCCTTTTAGCCTCCGGAATTTTGAGAAAATGTTTCTGTTGTATAGCTCCCAAGTTATGGTACTTTTGTTTAGCAGGTCTGAAAAATTAATATAACTTCCCAATGCCTACAACATAAAATGTAACTTCTTAGCATGGCATTCTAGGTCCTTCATGACCCAATTCCTGCTTCTGCAGTATTATTTCTGGCTATGCCCTATCTTTGACCATACACTCTAGAACATTAAATGTTTCTTATCTATGTATCTTTGCCTAAAGTGCTCTAGTCTCTTTCTCATTTTATCCTCTAAAACTTAGCTCCTTAAGAGAGGTAGGGAAACAGTTTTCTGTCTGAGTGATATCCTTGATCCACAGTGAGGAGTCAATTTACTCCTCTTTGTCAAAGCCTCAGGCTGGCAGCTTCCTTGTTTAATTTCAAAGTTAAGAAAAGACTGGCATATGGATCTTAAGACACTGAAAACATGATCCATGAGTTTCAGCTGTCTCCACTGTGTCTTTCTCTTCTAGCCTTCATTTTCTCTTTATCAGGTTCTTTGGATTCCCATGCGTGTGTGCTAAGTTGCTTCAGTCATGTCCAACTCTTAGCGACCCCATGGACTCTAGCCCACCATGCTCCTCTGTCCATGGGATTTTCCAGACAAGAATACTGGAGTGGGTTGCCATGCTCTCCTCTCTTTGGTTTCCCAATTCTATCTAAATGTGAGTATTCCTGTCAGGCAGAGGTAATTCCCAGAGGAGGTAGGAATTCTGTTTCTCTTTCACTCATCTCCATTTTCTTTCACGCATTGTTATTATTCTCTCCTGCCACAGAAACCCTTCCTCTGTGCCACCAGGGAAGAAAGATGTGGCAGCTTCAAGCTTATATAGTCCCATTTTAGCAAGCCAAATGGAAAAAAAAAAAAAAAGACTTTCTTCTTGGAAAAGGCTCTAACTAATCTTTGGTTATATGCCTGATCCTTGGACCAATTATTATTGCAGGGGAATGAGGTATCAGGGCTGCCCCAACCTGAAACAAATTAATTCTCCATGCTGCTCTCTCTTCACTCCCAGTAACATACACAGGTACTTTGGCTAAAGGTGGTGGGGTGATAGGGTCTTTCTAGAAAATTTATTAGCTACAACACATGTTAAAGTGAGTACTGATAAAGACTTATACACAAATGTTTATAGCCCCTTTATAATAGCCAGAAGACCTTCCCTGGTGGCTCAGACAGTAAAGAAACCGCCTGTAATGTGGAACACCTGGGTTCAATCCTTGGGTTGGGAAGATCACCTGGACACAGGAAAGGCTACCCACTCCAATATTCTGGCCTGGAGAATTCCATGGAAGTGTTGGTAGGCTACAGTCCATGAGTTCGCAAAGAGTGGGACATGACTGAGAGAATTTCACTTTCAATAGCCATAAACTGAAAATGACCCAATGTCCTCCAACAAATAATTAGACAAACAAAGTATATAAATCTAACAAAATCTTAGCAATAAATAAAAAAGAATTACTGCTAAACACAACAATGTGGGTGGACTTCAAAAATATCATGCTGAGCAAAAAGAAGTATATATAGACACAAGAACATATATTATATAATTCTATTTAATTAAAACTTTGAAAAAGCTATATCTAATTTATGTTGACAGAAATCTATAGTGGTTGCTTAGGTGTGTGTAATGGGGATTGGGGTAGTTGACTGAGAAAGGGCACAAGGGAATTTTCTGAGATACTGATAACATTCTATGGATTGAGTGATAGTAGTTATATAGGTATATAAATCTGTCAAGTCACCAAGGTGTATGCTTAAAATAGGTGCCTTTTATTCTATATAAATTATGCCTTGATAAAAGTGATATCAAAAATACATATAAAAATGAGAGAAGTGCTGTGATAATAAACAAAATACTGATTTTTCAGGATAAAACCAAAGATCCTCGGAGCCCAATTCTTCTTTAGTTAGATGTCTAACTACCCATGGGCTTTCCTGATAGCTCAGTTGGTAAAGAATCTACCTACAATGTGGGAGACCTGGCTTCTATCCCTGGGCTGGGAAGATCCCCTGGAGAAGGGAAAGGCTACCCACTCCAGTATTCTGGCCTGGAGAATTCCAAGTCCATGGAGTTGCAAAGAGTCGGACACAACTGAGCGACTTTCACTTTCACTTTTTCACTAACTACTCATGTAGGCCTGTCTTTCACTGGACCACTCTCAATTGTAGTACTCCCCAAATTCCAATCTGTTTTCCCCCCTCTAAGTCTTAAGGTGCACTATCCCTCAGCTGATGGTAGCATAGCAGGTAAATAAATGGCTCTNCACAACTGAGCGACTTTCACTTTCACTTTTTCACTAACTACTCATGTAGGCCTGTCTTTCACTGGACCACTCTCAATTGTAGTACTCCCCAAATTCCAATCTGTTTTCCCCCCTCTAAGTCTTAAGGTGCACTATCCCTCAGCTGATGGTAGCATAGCAGGTAAATAAATGGCTCTTCCTTTAGGACTCAGGTCAAGCATCATGTGGGCTGACCTTCTATGGCACTTTAGGCTGCAAATACTAAGCCCTTCTTTTCTCAGTACTATTCCCTGCATATTCTATTGCTTTCATTTGTTAGCATATTGACTCTTCTACTGGACTGAGAGCAGTAGAGACTCCTCTGCTAGACTGATGCAAGAAGTTTCTTCCATCAACATAAAGTTTAGGGATTTTCCAACACATGAAAAATAGAGTAGTTAAAATTTCTTAAATCCTTACTATTTGCCCCAAAACTACTAACTTGATCACTCACTGGTTGGGACTATCTGGTCTATGGCTGTAATATAAGAGTTTCAGAGGAAATCTATAAGCTGAGACAATACAATCAGCAACATTTTGCATTTCTCTAACATTTCAAACATTATCCAAAAACATTTTTTTAATTAGGAGGAGCTTTCTTGCTAATTATTAAATCCATATGTGTTTCAATGGAAATTTATACCCTGTTTGATTCATTCACACTCAATACATCACAGTTTTACTTTTAAGAGTTATTTGATGTTCAAGAAGCCATTAGAACCCCCATATAATGCCCATTTCTGAGAAAAGAGGATGTGGGTAAAATTAAGCAAAACCAAATGTTAACAAATTCCTTAAGGATTAAGCAAAATTAATGAGGAAATTTAAGGAACACTGTTTTGACTTTTCAGACTCCGAGGAAGTCTGTGTTGAGTAGAGAGGCCCTCACATCTCTAGTACATATTTTCTCCCAAGGGATTGTGAGGAGATGAGAAGAGGAATGATTTAATGGGTACAGAAATGTCTGGCATTGTATTTCCACTAATATTTAAGTCTATATTTTCTAATACTCTCCTACCCTGCTACAAAACACCTAAACTTGCTGACTAAAATACCATAAACATTATTTTAAATACTACATTTGAGCTCCTAAGAAAGTTTTTTTTTTTTTTTAAGTTGAGGGCCTAAAAATAAAGAGGGAATTAAAATTGTAGGACAAATATGAATTGATCCTATAGATGGGGAAGTGAAGGAGTTTGCTTGTCTTGGTAATAATCAAGGATTTGATGTTTTAAAAGATACATGGACAGAAAATGAAGCAGGATGCCAAGGAAAAATTGAGACCAGAGTTTTTCCACCATCAAAGAGAAATACCAAGGAAGTATGTCTGTTTTAGCTTGCTCTGCATGAAAAAAATTATCCCTCAAGAATTTGTAACCATAGGCCCACCCTCAGGTGGGTTTGAGAATCATATCTGCACTACCTAGATGTCTTTAGGACCTTCAAGCCAAAACATTAAAGTAAAAAATTGGTCCTACTTTAAGACATATGACAAGAGCAAATACAAACCTTCTCTAGAGGGGAAATCTCAACTCAGATCATACAAAATTATTAGAGATAAAGTCCTACCAAAGGCGGGCTTTTAAAAATTACAAAATATAATTCAAACTTAAAAATATACAATGTATCATGGAAATATCCCATGATAAGCAAAACTTAGCCTATGAGCTCAACATGAATGCGTGTTAAGTCACTTCCATTGTGTCAGACTCTTTGCGACCCCATGGACTGCCAGGCTCCTCTGTCCATGGGATTCTCCAGAAAAGAATACCGGAGTGGGTTGCCTTGCCCTTCTCCTGGGGATCTCCCCAACCCAGGATTCGAACCTGTGTCCCTTACATCCCCTGCACTGGCAGGCAGGTTTCGTTTTTTTTGTTGTTGTTTGTTTGTTTTTTTTTTACCGCTAGTGCCACCTGGGAAGTCCATGAGCTCATCAACAGATTAAGAAAGTGAAAAGGTAAGGCACAGACCAGAAGAAAACATTCTTAACACATCTATCTGTCAAAGAACTTTTATCCAGAATACAAAAGAACTCGTACTAATCTATAAAAGAGAGACCACAACCGAATTTAAAAACTGAACAAAAGGTTTGAACAAACACATCACAGAAGATATCCAATTGCCTAACAATTGATAAGCTGCTCAACATTATTACTCATCTAGAGAATGCAAATAAGAATCAAAGTCAGATACCACTACATATGCACCAGATTGGTTCTTAAAAGACTGACAATTAAAATTACTGAGGAATATGTGGGATAACTGGAATGCTCATACATTGTGGATGGTGCTTTAGTTGCTAAATCATGTCTGTCTCTTTAGGACCCCATGGACAGTAGCCTGCCAGGCTCCTCTGTCCAAGGGATTCTCCAGGCAAGAATACTTAAGTACGTTGCCTTTTCCTTCTCCAAGGGATCTTCCCAACCCAGGAATTGAACCTGGGTCTCCTGCCTTGCAGGCAGATTCTTCACCAACTGAGCTATGAGGGAAACCCTACATTGTGGATAGAAGTGCAAAATTAAACCACTTCAGAAAACTGAGTGGAGTTTCAAATAAGTTAAACATTTTTCAAAACTGATGTAGAAAACACAACCCTCTGATTTAGGAAATATCATGGATACTTCGGTTTAGTCGTGTCCGACGCTTTGTGACCCCATGAATCACGGCATGCCAGGCCTCCCTGTCTATCACCAACTCCCAGAGTTTACTCAAACTCATGTCCATCGAGTCGGTGGTGCCATCCAGCCATCTCATCATCTGTCATCCCCTTCTCTTCCTGCCCCCAATCCCTCCCAGCATCAGAGACTTTTCCAATGAGTCAACTCTTNAGATGAGTACAATTATGCGGTAGTTTGAGCATTCTTTGACATTGCCTTTCTTTGGGATTGAAATGAAAACTGACCTTTGCCAGTCCTGTGGCCACTGCTGAGTTTTCCAAATTTGCTGGCATATTGAGTGCAGCACTTTCACAGCATCATCTTTCAGGATTTGAAATGGATACTTAGCATAAAATAAACCCAAGCTCATACCTAGATACATTACAGTGAAATTATCAAAAACTAAGGGAAAACTAACAACAAGACTAGGTCTAAAAAGTGACGTACCCAGTAGTAATAAGAACCTCTAATGCTCTGACTGTGATCTTGAAATACCATTTCCCCTGAGAGAAACTGAGGTGTCTTAGAGAAATAGTTGATTCTAGATCTAGGCTGGAAAAGTACAAGATGAATCTGAAACATTTTGTCATACTATCTAGCAAGGAAGCTGTTAAAGACATGTCAAAAGGACTCAGGAAACAAGTTGAAGAAGCACTTACAGGGCAAAAATGGGACAACTGGACCATCAATATAAAATAATAAATGCAGTGGATTAAAACTGATGAAATACACTTAAGCCCTTGAGCTCACAGTGATATTTTTAAAAGCTGATCATATTTGGGGTACCCCACTCCAGTACTCTTGCCTGGAAAATCCCATGGGCAGAGGAGANGTTGAAGAAGCACTTACAGGGCAAAAATGGGACAACTGGACCATCAATATAAAATAATAAATGCAGTGGATTAAAACTGATGAAATACACTTAAGCCCTTGAGCTCACAGTGATATTTTTAAAAGCTGATCATATTTGGGGTACCCCACTCCAGTACTCTTGCCTGGAAAATCCCA
Source organism: Neotragus moschatus (assembly GCA_006410615.1). Classification (NCBI taxonomy): domain Eukaryota; kingdom Metazoa; phylum Chordata; class Mammalia; order Artiodactyla; family Bovidae; genus Neotragus; species Neotragus moschatus. Next base: position 783,808 of record SJYA01002112.1, on the reverse strand, counting down.
TGGGCAGAGGAGACTGGTAGGCTGCAGTCCATGGAGTCACTAAGAGTTGGACACAACTGAGCGACTTCACTTTCACTTTTCACTTTCATGCACTGGAGAAGGAAATGGCAACCCACTCCAGTGTTCTTGCCTGGAGAATCCCAGGGATGTGGGAGCCTGGTAGGCTGCCGTCTCTGGGTCACACAGAGTCGGACACGACTGAAGCAACTCAGCAGCAGCAGCAGCAGTGAGTCAATTCATTATCTTGATAACTGGCAAATAAAGGGAAAGGATCAAGCATTTATCCTGTTTTCCCATGAAGAATTCTACCATTGGGTAAGTAAGAAGTAAAGTCAGAAGCACCTCTTTTATAGATGTATTTCAGCAAATAAATAAAAAGGATTAGAAAATCACCAGTTTCTAACCCCCAGTTAATTAGTGGATCTAGGCATGGAGCATCAGTGGCTGTTAATGTCATGCAGAGAGTCGGACACAACTGAACAACAACAACATCACACAAAAAGAGGAACAACCAGGCAAACACAAGTAATGTGTAGTCTTCTCAAAGGAATCAAACCTGGAGTCTGATAAAGTCTCTGCATCCAGCTCCTAATTTGTAGGCAAAACAAAGGACATACAATGGTGAACTGTCCTTGAATTGCAACTAGTAAAATCCAGACTGTGGGAACTCTACAAATAAAATGGACCAGGTTCTTCAACAGATGAATTTTAAGGAAAAGAAAGTGATGGAGAAAGAAACAATAAATTAAGAGACTTAAAACACAGAGCAAAGAAAAAAGACATAATAATTCTTAAAAGGGCAAGACTAAACTGTAGTATCATACTCATGTGAGAAGATTATAAAGAAATGCAAGGATATTATTGCTGTAAGTTAGAATAGTGGTTATTTTTGAGAGGAGGAAGGTGCTTATGTGACTGGGATAAGGTACAAGGAAGTCTTCTGAGAGAGTTAACAAAGTTTTATTGCTTGACCTGAGTACTAGTTTAAAAAGAGCTCACTTTGTAATAATTCACTAAACTCTGTGTGTTTTTCTGCATCTGTTTTATTTCTTTACTTTTAATTGTGTAGTATATATTTTTTTGGGGGAAATTCCACATATATGTGGAACTTCAGTAGTTCAAACATGTTTTGTTCAACAGTCAGCTGTATGAAAAACCTAGTTTAAATCAACTTTTAAAATATAAATCATGTTGACTAGATATGTTCAAAAGTTTCACCAGAAGATTTCTCTCTCTATTTTATTATATATTTATTTTCCTATAGAGGAGTAATGCCACCACATTAGAAACAAGTATGAAATTATGGAGAAAAAAGTCACCCATAAAAACCATTGAAAACAAATAAAAATAACCAGAAATGTTGTAAAACATAATAAACATATAAGAACCACTGAACTATATACTCTCAACCTCACTGATTATTAAATAAGATTGAAAAAAATCTTTTGGCCATGCCACATGGAGTCCTAACCACTGGACTGCTGGGAAATTTTCAGATTAAAACAATAATAGGAATCATATAGTCAAAGGTATGGTTTTTGCAATAGTCACGTATGGATGTGAGCTAGACCATAAGGAAGGCTGAGAGCTAAAGAATTGATGTGTTTAAACTGTGGTGTTGGTTGGAGAAGACTCTTGAGAGTCCCTTGGACTGCAAGGAGATCAAACCAGTCAATCCTAAAGGAAATCAATCCTGAATATTAACTGGAAGGATTGATGCTGAAGCTGAAGCTCCAGAACTTTGGCTGCCTGATGCAAAGAGCTGACACATTGGAAAAGATCCTGGTGCTGGGGAAGATTGAAGGCAGGAGGAGAAGGGGATGACAGAGGATGAGATGGTTGGATGGCATCACCGATTCAATGGACATGAGTTTGAGCAAACTCCAGGAGATAGTGAAAGACAGGGAACCCTGGTGTGTTGCAATCCATGGGGTTGCAAAGAATCAGACACAACCGAGCGACTGAACAACAGGGATTAGGAATGGAGTATCAGAACCCAGACTTAAAACATCTTATTTGCTGATTATGGAACATGCTGGATAACAGGATAGGGAAGAGGGAGTAAATGCTGAGAGGTTGTATGATTTATTTCTTGCTTCAGTTATTTGTCTAATGGAAAAGTAGAGGACTAGATTTAAATATTCTAGTTACTGTTGTAGATATTATGTTCATCAAATATTCCAGTTTCTCTACTATACCTCTTTCTGCATGAGGACTGCATATTCTGCCCTGATGAACTCAGAGAGGTGGCCATCAGTTCAGTTCAGTTCAGTCACTTAGTCGTGTCTGACTCTTTGTCATCCCATGAATCACAGCACGCCAGGCCTCCCTGTCCATCACCAAATCCCGGAGTTCACTCAGACTCATGTCCATTGAGTCAGTTATGCCATCCAGCCATCTCATCCTCTGTCGTCCCCTTCTCCTCCTGCCCCCAATCCCTCCCAGCATCAGAGTCTTTTCCAGTGAGTCAGCTCTTCACATGAGGTGGCCAAAGTAGTGGAGTTTCAGCTTCAGCATCATTCCCTCCAAAGAAATTCCAGGACTGATCTCCTTCAGAATGGACTGGTTGGATCTCCTTGCAGTCCAAGGGACTCTCAAGAGTCTTCTCCAACACCACAGTTCAAAAGCATCAATTCTTTAGTGCTCAGCTTTCTTCACAGTCCAACTCTCACATCCATACATGACCACTGGAAAAACCATAGCCTTGACCAGACCATAGGTATTAGTTATTATGTGGCTCAGATGGGAAAGAATCGGCCTGCAATGCAGGAGACCAGGGTTTGATCTGAGTTGGGAAGATCCCTTGGAGAAGGGAATGGCAACCCACTCCAGTGTTCTTGTCAGGAGAATGCCATGGACAGAGGAGCCTGTCAGACTACAGTCCTTGGGTTCCCAAAGAGCTGGATACAACTGAGTAATACTTTTGGGCCTCCCAGGTGGCGCCAGTGGTAAAGAACTGGACTGCCAGTGAAGGAGACAAAAGAGATGCGAGGTCAATCCCTGGGTCAGGAAGATCCTCTGGAGAAGGTCATCGCAATCCACTCCAGTATTCTTGCCTGGAGAATCCCATGGACAGAAGAGCCTGGTGGGCTACAGTTCATAGGGTCACAAAGAGTTGAACATGACCGAAACAACTTAGTATGCAGGTGTACAACAAATTACTCCAAAACTTTACAGTTAAAGACAATAAATAATTATCATCTCATGGAGAAGGCAGTGGCACCCCACTCCAGCACTCCTGCCTGGAACATCCCATGGATGGAGGAGCCTGGTGGGCTGCAGTCTATGGGGTCACTAAGAGTCGGACACGACTGAGCGACACTTTTCACTTTCATGCATTGGAGAAGGAAATGGCAACCCACTCCAGTGTTCTTGCCTAGAGAATCCCAGGGATGGGGGAGCCTGGTGGGCTGCTGTCTACAGGGTTGCACAGAGTTGGACACAACTGAAGCGACTTAGCAGCAGCAGCATGGTTTCTGTATGTCAAAAATTTGGGAGTAGTTTGGCTAGGTAGTCCTGGCTCAGGGTCTCTCACAGTTTTGCTGAGAGGAGCAGGCCAAGATGGCACACCCTGAGCTCAAGTCCTCTCACAGGCACCCCAAAATTACAACTATTTATGGTAACTAAACCCACTCCAGTGTTCTTGCCTAGAGAATCCCAGGGACGGGGGAGCCTGGTGGGCTGCTGTCTATGGGGTCGCACAGAGTTGGACACAACTGAAGTGACTTAGCAGTAGCAGCAGCAGTAGTATATGGTAACTATCTATAACTTGAGGACCAGCAGAAAAGATTTTCTACGACTAAAGATATAAAGAACGAATCATAACAAATCAGTAGGAGGGGCAGAGATGTAGTATACTTCAGACCATAATTCTAGGTAGGTAACCCACAGACAGGAGGATAATCACAATTGTGAAGGTTTGCCCCAAGGAGTGAGAGGTCTGAGACCCTCATCTGGCTCCCCAGGCTGGGGGGTCTTGCATAGGAAGATGAGCCCCAGAACAGAGTCAGAAGGCTGTAGGATACAGAGCCTCTCCTCTTAAAGAAGGAGCATAAAACCTCACACTATGAGTCTCAGTAGAGAGGCTACTCGTCTCAAGGAGCCTGGGTCAGACCCACTTGCTGATTTTGGAAAGACTGTTGGAGAAGCAGAAGGCAACCAGGATTTCCCCTGGGGACTCAAACACTGGCAGCAGCCTGTTTATGGAAGCTTGTTCCATCATAAGAACACTGGTGCTTAGAAGCATCATTTTGAAGTCCTTCCTCTAGCCTATTAGCACCCAGGGTTTATCCAACCACTAGCAGGCTGGCACCAGCCCTGGGGACCCCTAAGCAATGCAGCCAGCTGCTCTGGGACCCAGTCCTCCCCATTAGTAGGCCAACAACCACTACACAAGGAAGGGACTGGCAGTCAACCAGGCCAGGGGCCAGTCCTGCCTACCAACACCCTTAGCAGTTGGTCCCAGCACAGGCAGAAGGGCCCAAACAGCCCACAGAGGGAGCACTCCTAAAGTATACAGCTCTGGTGACTGGGGGAATGTGCTGCTGGGCCCATATGACATCTCCTATATAAGGACACTTCTCCAAGATTAGGAAACATAACTGATCTACGTAAAACAGGAAAAACATAGAAAACCACAGAGAATTCATGAAAATGAGGAGACAGAGGAATATGTTCTAAACAAAGAAAAAGAACTAAGTGAGGTAGAGATAAGCAATCTATCTGATAAAAAGTTCAAGGTAATGATCATAAAAATGTTCAGTGAACTCAGAAGAATGGATGGACACAAAGATAAGTTCAACAGAGTTAAAGAAGAAACAAACAGAACTGAAGAATACAATGACTGAAATTAAAAAATACATTGAAGGAATCAACATTAGACTAGATAATACAAAGCAACAGATTAGTGAACTGGAAGACAGAGTAATGGAAATCACCCAAGGTGAAGAGGATAAAGAGTTTTTTAAAAATGAGGATAGTTCAGGATTTCCCTAGCAGTCCAGTGGTTAAGACTCCATGCTTCCAATGCAGGGGGCATGGGTTTGATCCCTGGTCAGGTAACTAAGATTCCACATGCCATGTATTCATTTAAAAAAAAAAAAAAGATAGTTTAAAAGACTTCTGGGTGAACATCAAGCATATTAACACTATATTATAGAAATCCCAGAAGAATAAGAAAGAAAGAGGCAAAGAACTTATTTGAAGAAATAATAGCTAAAACCTTCACTAACCTGGGAAAGGACACAGACATCCAAGTTCAGGAAGCACAAAGAACCTCAAATAAGGTAACTCTAAAGAGGTCACACCAAGATATACTATAATTAAAATGGCAAACATTAGGGCTTCCCTGGTGGCTTAGTGGTAAAGAATTCGCCTGCCAATTCAGGAGATATGGGTTTGATCCCAGGTCTAGGAAGATTCCACATTCTGAAGAGCAACTAAGCCCGTGAGCCAACAACTATTTAGCCTGTGCTCTAACGTCTAGGAACCACAACTACTGAAGCATACAAGCTCTAGAGCCTGTGGTCTGCAACAAGAGACGCCACCACAGAGAGAAGCCTGCATACAACTAGAGAGTAGCCTCTGTTTGCTTCTGCTAGAGAAAAGCCCACAGCAACGAAGACTTAGCATAGGCAGAAAAACCACAAAATTTTAAAGGCAAAGATTAGATATAATGAGAGATGCAAAAGTGTCAAGAGAAAAGCAACTATGGGAGTTACAAAGGAACTCCCATAAGACAATCAGTTGACTTTTCAGCAGAATCTTTGTAGGTCAGAAGGAAGTGACATATTACACTCAAAATCTCAAAATGATCAAAGGGAAAAAACTTACAACCAAGAATACTCTACCCAGGGGAGTTCCCTAGTGGTCTAGTAATTAGGACTCTTCCACTGCAGAGGACATGGGTTCGATCCCTGGTCAGGAACTAAGATTCCGCAAGCCGCACAGCATAGACAAAAAAAAAAAAAAAAAAACCTCTACCCAGCAGAGTTTTAATTCATATTTGAAAGAGAAGTCAAAAAACAATTAACAAAATGGCAATAAGTACACATCAATCAAATAGTAACTTTAATGGACTAAATGTTTCAACAAGATACATAATGGTTGAATGGATACAACAACAGGACATATTACCATATATAAATATATATATATATATATATGTATGTGTATATATAGTATACATATATGTGTGTGTATGTATATATGTGTGTGTGTGTGTGTGTGTGTGTGTGTATATATATATATATATATAGTTGTTGTTCAGTTGCTCAGTTGTGTCCGACTATTTGTGATCCCATGAACTGTACCGTGCCAGGCATCCCTGTCCTTTACCACCTCCTGGAGTTTGCTCAAACTCATGTCCATTGAGTCGGTGAGGCCATCCAACCATCTTATCCTCTGTTATCCCCTTCTCCTCCTGCCTTCAACCTTTCCCAGCATCAAGGTCTTTTCCAATGTGTTGACTCTGCATCAGGTGGCCAAAGTAGTGGAGCTTCAGCTTCAGCATCAGTCTTTCCAATGAATATTCAGGACTGATTTCCTTTAGGATTGACTGGTTTGATCTCCTTGCAGTCCCAGGGACTCTCAAGAGTTCTCCAACACCACAGTTTGAACGCATCAATTCTTCGGTGCTCAGCCTTCTTTATGGTCCAACTCTCACATCTGTATGTGACTACTGGAGAAACCATAGCTTTGACTATACAGAACTTTGTCAGCAACCACAAACAAGTTTCAATTAAGAAGACTGCAATTATATCAAGCATCTTTACTGACCACAACAGTATAAGACCAGATATCAGCTACAAGGAAAATATTCAAAAAAAAACCACAAACACGTGGAGTGTAAACAACATGCTACTAAACAACCAATGGGTCACCAAAAAAATAAAAGAGAACATTTTAAAGTATCTGGAAACAAATGAAAATAAAAATTTGTTGTTGTTCAGTCGCTAAGTCGTATCCAACTTTTGCAACCCTATGGACTGCAGCAGGCCAGGCTTCCCTGTCTTTCACTATCTCCCAGTTTGCTCAGACTCATGTCCATTGAGTTGGTGATGCTATTCAACCATCTCATCCTCTGTCGCCCCTTCTCCTGCCTTCAATCTTTCCCAGCACCAGGATCTTTTCCAGTGAGTCAGTTCTTCGCATCAGGTGGCCAAAGTATCAGAGTTTCAGCTTCAGCATCAGTCCTTCCAATGAATATTAAGGACTGATTTCCTTTAGGATTGACTGGTTTGATCTCCTTGCAGTCCAAGGGACTCTCAAGAGTCTTCTCCTGCACCACAATTAGAAAATATTGATTCTTCGGTGCTCAGCTTTCGTTATGGTCCAACTCTCACATCCATACGTGACTACTGGAAAAACCATAGCCTTGACTAGACGGACCTTTGTCAGCAAAATGATGTCTCTGCTTTTTAATATGTTGTCTAGTTTTGTCACAGTTTTTCTCACAAGGAGCAGGTGTCTTTCAATTTCATGACCGCAGCCACCATCTGCAGTGATTTTGGAGTCCAAGAAAATAAAGTCTGTCACTGTTTCCACCTTTCCTCCCTCTATTTGCCATGAATTGATGGGACTGGATGCCATGATCTAATTTTTTTGAATGCTGAGTTTTAAAATGAAAATACAATGAAATATGTTTCAAAAATTTATATCTAAAAAAAACCCCCCAAATTTATATCTACTTATCAGGAGTACATCAAGACTGTATATTGTCACCCTGCTTATTTAAGTTATATGCAGAGTACATCATGAAAAACACTGGGCTGGAAGAAGCACAAGCTGGAATCNCCTGATGCTGGGAGGGATTGGGGGCGGGAGGAGAAGGGGACAGCAGAGGATGAGATGGCTGGATGGCATCACTGACTCGATAGACGTGGGTTTGGATGAACTCCGGGAGTTGGTGATGGACAGGGTGGCCTGGTGTGCTGCAATTCATGGGGTCGCAAAGAGTCGGACATGACTGAATGACTGAGCTGAACTGATCTACTGTATATCTACTCATCTTGCTTACTCTATATCTACTTATTTATTTATCTACCTACAATGGAATATTACTCAGCCATAAAAAAGAATAAAATCTTGCCATTTTTCAACAACATGGATGGGTCCAAAGAGTATTATGCTAAATGAAATAAGTCAGACAGAAAGGCACATACTGATTTCACTCACATGTGCAATCTAAAAAACAAAACAAATTAACAAATATAATTAAACAAAACCAGACACAGATACAGAGAACAAAGTGGTGGTTGCCAGAGGGGAGGTGAATAGGTGAATGAGTGTAATAGGTGAGGGGGATTAAAAAGTACAATCTTCCAGTTATAAAATAAATAAGTTTTAGGGGTGTAATGTATAGCATAGAGAATATAGTTAATAATAATAATATTGTAATAACTTTACTAGTGACATATGGAAATAATATTATGGTGATCATTTTGTAATATGTATTGAATCACTATGTTATACACCTTAAATTACTATAATATTGTAAATCAATTATATTAATACTTCAATTTTAATAAAGGATGCTTCCTGGGGCTGTAGATATTTGAAAGCTTTAGTGAAGCAGGATGATCCGCTTCCTGGAGAGGGATTTCACATGGCTATTGGCACAAGATCTCTGATCCTCACTGGTTGTTAGTGAAAAGCCTAAGTTCCTTACCATCTGGGTCTAACTATTTGGATAATTGAGTGTCCTCATGGCATGAGCTGGCTTCTTTCAGAGTGAGTAGACCAAGAGAGAAACTGTAATGCCTTTTATGACCTTGTCTTGGAAGTCACACATCATTACTTCTGTCATCATGCATTTGTCAGAAGGAAGAAAATAAGTTTATCTCACACACAAGGGCAGAGGAATTAGACTTCACTCTCTGAAGTGAGGAGTGTCAAAGAATTTGTGGGCATATTTTGAAAACCATCACACCATCTGATATGGTCTAGTAAAATTGGTGACATTCATGGCTTCTGGGCAAAAGCTTTAAGAGCCAGTGAGTGGTTTGCCTGTTTCTTTTCCCTCATACATAAAACTGGCAATATTTCAGTTAGAAGACCTGGATCCTGGAGCAAAGATGATGTGAAGCAGAGCTTTTATTGTCCACTGTCAAGTATGTTAGGCATAGTACAAAGTACTTAACAAGTAGTATCACAATAATTATTTATAGCAATGGTATATTATCCACAATTTTAGAAGAAATAGAACTATCATATTTCAACTTTTCCTGATATTCTTGACATGATTCACTTTGCCATATCTATTTTTTTCTTTTACTGAAAGCACTTTTCACCTTCTAAGAAACTGTATTGTTTACAGTTTATATCATTTTGTCTATTGTCTGTCTTGCTGTTGTTGTTCAGTTGCTTAGTCATGTCTGACTCTGTGACCCCATAAGACTGCAGCACTCCAGGCTTCCCTATACTTCATTNTCTATTTTTTTCTTTTACTGAAAGCACTTTTCACCTTCTAAGAAACTGTATTGTTTACAGTTTATATCATTTTGTCTATTGTCTGTCTTGCTGTTGTTGTTCAGTTGCTTAGTCATGTCTGACTCTGTGACCCCATAAGACTGCAGCACTCCAGGCTTCCCTATACTTCATTATCTCCCAGAGTTTGCTCAAACTCATATCCATTGAGTTGATGATGCTATCCAACCATCTCATCCTCTGTTGCCCCCTCTCTTCCTCCCCTCAATCTTTCTCAGAATCAGGGTCTTTTCAAGTAAGTCAGTTCTTCACATTAGGTGGCCCAAGTTTTGGAGCTTCAGCTTCAGCATCCTTCCAATGCGTATTCAGGGTTGATTTCCTTTAGGATTGACTGATCTGATCTTCATCTTCTCCAGCACCACAGTTCTGTCTAGCCTTACAAAAATGTAAGTTCCACAAGGACAGGGAGGGGAATTCCCTGGTGGTCCAGTGGTTAGGACTCCACACTTCCACTGTAGGGGGCATCAGTTTGCTCCCTGACTGGGGAACTAAGATCTCCTAAGACCAAAAAACAAAACAAAAGAAACAGGTCAGGAGTCTTTGTTTTGTTCACTGGTGTATACCAATGTAAAGAATAAAGCCTGAATATAAATACTTACTGAAGGTTGATTTTCAGTCCCAATTCTCTCCCTGGACACTGTTCCAGTTTGTCTACATATTTTCTAATGGTAATACTCCAATTGAGGTCTGATAAGCATAGGCTGTTTCTTACTAGTTGTGCTCTCAGAAGCTAACCATATTTCCAGGATCTCACTGAAGTCTCCAATAAATATATTGATTATGATCAATATTTTCATGCTATCCTCTGTGATGGGTTTTAAGTTGTGACAAATGACCAGAGATAGGCTCATTCTACTGGAAATTTCTGTATTATCTTGGGTCTCTCTTTATCACCCTTGTGTGTGTGTGTGTGAGAGTCACCCTTATCCCTTCAAAATCACAAAATGTCTGTCCTATTTTTATTCCTCTAGGGTTCTAAAATGGCTTTTTGTGCATTTCTTCCTAGGTAACATTTCTGCATTTTAACAAATACCTTAATCTCAGATTGTTGAGCTAGTGGTCAGAAGTTTAGAAAACACGGCAAGTCAATGAGGAAGTTATTACTGGGCTACCAGGTCACTGTGGAAGAGACAAAATTGTTGCTGCCTGACATTCACAATCATTCTCAGGGAATGTGCAGTAAAAGTTTACAAACATGTTTCTAAATGTCATAAGACATACTTTTATGAAATTTAATCTCTTTCACTCAATTAAAAAATTTAAACTAACAGAGAAACATTAAAAGCAAAACTTTTTGTTCTTAGCCCATAAAACTCAGGAACAGAATCTGTTCTTTCTCCAAAAACAAATGCAATAACTTAAATCTGTCTGCAAAAGGAACAAAAGGTAGAGAAACTGTGTTCTGTTCACTGACATCCCTTAATAATCATTATGTGTAGAACAATCTTGTGGTCTTACCTGAGGCTATACCAAGGAACAAAGCAACAGGAAAACGACATAGAAATGAAGTCAATGTGGTGGCATAAAGAGAAGAAACGACCAGAAGACTGAAGAGCTTAAATCCTGTTTCTTCTTTGCTACTATCTAAATCTATGACATGTACAAACTGCTTCACGTCTCTGGATCTCAATTTATCGGTCTGTAAGATGTTAAGATTAGAAAAGATGGCTTAGAAAGTCTTCTGGCTTTTTAATACTAACAAAAAGAGGTATAGACAAATTTTCTAGTATGGAAGAAAAGGACCAGTGGTGTACTGGTAAATGCTGATAAAAATACAAACATTTAATAACTGGTTCTCTGGTGGACAAAAAAAAACCAACTCTTTGTTTTGTTATGCAACAGAACAGTGGTGGGAATACTTCTCCCACGGTCAGTTTTCAAGTTACCAATGGTTTATTAGCCTATTAGCAAAATTCCTAAAAATTTAATAATTAGCATTTAGAATCTAGTAAGAGCAGCTCTAATACGCCACTAATGTGAGAGTTGGACCATAAAGAAAGTTGAGCACCGAAGAATTGATGCTTTCGAATTGTGATGCTGGGGAAGACTGAGCAAGGAGATCAAACCAATCAATCCTAAAGGAAATCAACTCTGAATATTCATTGGAACAACTGAAGCTGAAGCTTCAATACTTTGCCCACCTAACGTGAAGAGACAACTCACTGGAAAAGAGCTGATGCTGAAAAGGATTGAGGGCAGGAGGAAAAGGAGGCAACAGAGGATAAGATGGTTAGATAGCAACACCAATTTAACGGACATGAATTTGAGCAAACTCTGAGAGACAGTGAAGGAAAGGGAAGCCTAGAGTGCTGCACTTTACGGGGTTGCAAAGAGCTGGATACGACTTAGCAACTGAACAACAACACATGACTAAATAGGACTCAATTTATTCTTTTGCCTATTCATTCATTCAGCAACAATTACTGAGCATTTATTATGTGCAAGGCATTAAACTAACTGGAATACAACGCTGTGTAAAATCTGCATCTCGTCCCAAGAGGTTTACATTCTAGTAAACAGGAAATGAACAAAGACAACTTTTTTTACTACAGAGAACATGACAAATAACACAAAGAAAGCAGGAATACAAGTAAAGTACTACTAAGGTTCAGCAGAAAAAGAGACTATTCATATTGAGGTTATTGAGTGGAAGAGACCTTGAGGAAGAAAAAGGATTTCTCAAAAAGAAAAAGACTATTTAAAGGTATTTTTTTTGTTTGTTCATTTAAAAGACTTTTCTAGAGAATTCTTGTGGTTTCGAGGTTCCTTCCACTGCAGGGAAGTGGAACTAAGATCTCACATGCCATGCAGTACAGCCTGGGGTTGGGAGGTGGGGAAAGAGTTATCTAATAGAAGAGAAGTAACACTATGTTGGGAAATCAAGAACCAGATAAATACTTAAAGGAAGCTAAAAATAAAAGAGTCTAAGAAGTGATTCTACAGGTGGGAGGACAATAAAAGCTACCAGGTCAGATAGCTCTACCAAGAACAATCTTACACTGGAATGAGTTTAACACCATCGAAAGGGAATTGGAGTACAATTTAGTAAGGGAGCTATTAAGAGAGCTTTGAATAATTTCAAAGGAACCAAGCTTTTATAGTTTAAAGTTTTACAGTTTTATAAACTATGATTTTTCAGTTGAGAATTTCATTCTATAATTCTTAAAAATGTACTGCCAGTAATCACCAGGAAATCAAGGACAGTAAGGAGCCTAGAGATAACTAAAGGCGGCCCAAACTTTATATGTAGGGAAAAGTGATTCCCAGAAATTATAGCCCAGTTAGTGACTTTAATTCTCTGCTGCATTCTAAAATTGAACAGATAATTTATGAACACTTGGAGAAAAGTAAAATAGAGTAATGAGCATGAGTTAACTAAAATAAGTCAGACTAAATGAGTTACATTTCTTGATATGGGTGGCAAACAATTAGATGAAGTACATCGTCCTATGGATATGATGCATCCTTATTTCAGGTTCATATTTGACAGATTATCTCATAGTAACACTGGTGATACAAAGGAGAAATAACTGCTACTTAAGGATTAAAATTAGTTGAATTTGCAGTTGCCTGAATAGTTGTTACTTGGCTTTGCCCCTTCAACATTTTATCAACAAATTAGACAAAGGCATATAATCTATGTCTACGAAATTAATGTATAACATAAGACAGGAGATGCTACTAAAATGATGAATTAACAGAACCAGACTGGAAAAAAAATCTTCAAAGGCTGAAATAGCAGTATGATACAACTACTATCAAAAGGGACGTGGAGTTGTCATATTTCAAGGAGGTATAATATCTGGGAACTGATCAGCTCATACCTGGAAGTGATATTTAGTTACTTAATCTCTTTGAGCTCATTATCTTACTTGTAAAATGGGGCTAAGTATCTATTTCACAAGATTAGGAAAATAATATACTAAGGAGCTTAGAAGTGTCCAAAAGGAAGCATTCAGTATATAAGCAATAATATGTGTGCATCCTTAGATCCTCAGTTGTGTATGACTTTGTGACCCCGTGGACTGTAGTCCGCCAGGCTCCTCTGTCCTTGGGATTTTCTAGGCAAGAGTACTGAAGTGGGTTGCCATCTCTTCCTCCAGGGAAGGATCCCCTTTGATCCTCCAGGGATCAAACCCATGTTTCCTGTGGCTCCTACATTGGCAGATGGATTATTTACCACTGAGACACCTAAGAAGCCAGTTAGCTATAATAATATAGCTTTAATTGAAAAATTATACTCAAAATTCTCCAAGCCAGGCTTCAGCAATACGTGAACCGTGAACTTCCAGATGTTCAAGCTGATNTCATTGGAAGGACTGATGCTGAAGCTGAAACTCCAATACGTTGGCCACCTGATGCAAAAAGTTGACTCCTTTGAAAAGACTCTGATGCTGGGATAGACTGAGGGCAGGAGGAGAAGGGGACGACAGAGGATGAAATGGTTGGATGGCATCACCAACTCAATGGACATGGATTTGGGTAGACTCTGGGAGTTGGTGATGGACAGACAGGGAGACCTGGCATGCTGCAGTGCATGGGGTTGCAGAGTCAGACACGACTGAGCAACTGAACTGAACTGATGTTTTATAGATTCCTGCATAAAAGAGGTTAGGAAAATACAAATTACTGTTGTGTTGATGTACTTATTAGCTTAATCTAAGCAGGATCTATCTCTTGGAAAACCTGGAAACAGGTACCATGGCATCTGGTCCCATCACTTCATGGGAAACAGATGGGGAAACAGTGGAAACAAGTGTCAGACTTTATTTTTGGGGGCTCCAAAATCACTGCAGATGGTGACTGCAGCCATGAAATTAAAAGATGCTTACTCCTTGGAAGAAAAGTTATGACCAACCTAGATAGCATATTTAAAAGCAGAGACATTACTTTGCCGACTAAGGTCCGTCTAGTCAAGGCTATGGTTTTTCCAGTAGTCATGTATGGATGTGAGAGTTGGACTGTAAAGAAGGCTGGGCACCAAAGAACTGATGCTTTTGAACTGTGGCGTTGGAGAAGACTCTTGAGAGTTCCTCGGACTGCAAGGAGATCCAACCAGTCCATTCTGAAGGAGATCGGCCCTGGGATTTCTTTGGAAGGAATGATGCTAAAGCTGAAGCTCCAGTACTTTGGCCGCCTCATGTGAAGAGTTGACTCACTGGAAAAGATTCTGATGTTGGGAGGGATTGGGGGCAGGAGGAGAAGGGGATGACAGAGGATGAGATGGCTGGATGGCATCACTGACTCGACGGACGTGAATCTGAGTGAACTCCGGGAGTTGGTGATGGACAGGGAGGCCTGGGTGGTGCGATTCATGGGGTCGCAAAGAGTCGAACAGGACTGAACGACTGAACTGAACTTAACTGACCACTGCTTTCTGACTTCCCAGGGATTCTTGGCTTTCCCTAGAAAAGAAAGTATTACCTTGAAAGTAGCCTGAAATCTCTGAAGAAAGTCTCCTGCAAGCAGCCAGTTCAGAGAGGTTATATCTGGTACCAGACTGTAACAGAAAAATCTTTTCACAAAAATGGTCAACACTATTTGCTAAGCAGACCAGCATTTTCCAAACAGGGAATGGCAGTACAGTAAGGCCTCATTAAAATTTTGAGTGCCTTTGTTAATGTGACCCAACTTCTTTGGTCAAACTAAGTAACTTTAGAGTGATTGCCTATGAGCTCCTCTCTACCTCTACCTAATTTCTCTTATTTTTTCCCACTTGTCTCTTCTTTGTCTCAGATCTTCATTCTCCTATTTGAATGGACTTTTCAGAAACTTTGATCTTTTCTATTGTTTCCTTCTCTCCTTTTCAAGGTCTGCTCGCTCAAAATGATTTGGGGACTGTCATGCCCCAAATATCTTTTACTTCTCAGAGACCAAGAGAATATAAATGGTATTCAACAATGGCTTTCAAGCAGAGGTGATTTGGTAATGTCTAGAGACATTGTTGGAGAAGGCAATGGCACCCCACTCTAGTACTGTTGCCTGGAAAATCCCATGGACAGAGGAGCCTGGTAGGCTGCAGTCCATGGGGTCGCTAAGAGTCCGACACGACTGCGAGACTTCACTTTCACTTTTCCCTTGCATGCACTGGAGAAGGAAATGGCAACCTACTCCAGTGTTTTTGCCTGGAGAATCCCAGGGACGGGGGAGCCAGGTGGGCTGCCGTCTATGGGGGTCGCACAGAGTCGGACACGATTCAAGCAACTTAGCAGCAGCAGCAGCAGCAGAGACATTGTTGGTTTTTACAATGATGGGAAGGGTGCCACTGGAATCTAATAGACATGGGTCAGGGATACTGCTAAACATCCTACACTGCACAAAAAACAGCCCACAACAAAGAATGGCCTAAAACACTGATGGCGTTGCTACTGAGAAATCCTGATATGCAGATTATCAGTAGCTGAAAATTACTGAAGAGGCAGTGCAGCCTCCTTAGGATACAGATTCTCAAGGTAGTAAAGCAACAGCCACTGACATCAGGTTGCCTAGACTTGGAACATTCTCACTGAGTTATAGGCTCCTGGGAGGCAAGAGCCTTATTTTACCTACCATGCTTAAATTACAGACTAGTATGCAAAAATGCAAAATGGCTTTCTGGGGAGGCCTTATGAATAGCTGTGAAGAGAAGCAAAAAGCAAAGGAGAAAAGGAAAGATATAAGCATCTGAATGCAGAGTTCCAAAGAACAGCAAGAAGAGATAAGGCCTTCTTCAGCAATCAATGCAAAGAAATAGAGGAAAAGTACAGAATGGGAAAGACTAGAGATCTCTTCAAGAAAATCAGAGATACCAAGGGAACATTTCATGCAAAGATGGGCTTGATAAAGGACAGAAATGGTATGGATCTAACAGAAGTAGAAGATATTAAGAAGAGGTGGCAAGAATACACAGAGGAACTGTACAAAAAAGACCTTCATGACCTGGATAATCATGATGGTGTGATCACTCATCTAGAGCCAGACATCCTGGAATGTGAAGTCAAGTGGGCCTTAGAAAGCATCACTAAGAACAAAGCTAGTGGAGGTGATGGAATTCCAGTGGAGCTATTTCAAATCCTGAAAGATGATGCTGTGAAAGTGCTGCACTCAATATGCCAGCAAATTTGGAAAACTCAGCAGTGGCCACAGGACTGGAAAAGGTCAGTTTTCATTCCAATCCCTAAGAAAGACAATGCAAAGAATGCTCAAACTACCGCACAGTTGCACTCATCTCACATGCTAGTAAAGTAATGCTCAAAATCCTCCAAGCCAGGCTTCAGCAATACGTGAACTGTGAACTTCCAGAAGTTCAAGCTGGATTTAGAAAAGGCAGAGGAACCAGAGAACAAATTGCCAACATCTGCTGGATCATGGAAAAAGCAAGAGAGTTCCAGAAAAACATCTATTTCTGCTTTATTGACTGTGCCAAAGCCTTTGACTGTGTGGATCACAATAAACTGTGGAAAATTCTGAGAAAGATGGGAATACCAGACCACCTGACCTGCCTCTTGAGAAATCTGTATGCAGGTCAGGAAGCAACAGTTAGAACTGGACATGGAACAACAGACTGGTTCCAAATAGGAAAAGGAGTACGTCAAGGCTGTATATCATCACCCTGCTTATTTAACTTATATGCACAATACATCATGAGAAATGCTGGACTGGAAGAAACACAAGCTGGAATCAAGATTGCTGGGAGAAATATCAATAACCTTAGATATGTAGATGACACCACCCTTATGGCAGAAAGTGAAGAGGAACTAAAGAGCCTCTTGATGAAAGTGAAAGAGGAGAGTGAAAAAGTTGGCTTAAAGCTCAACAATCAGAAAACAAATATCATGGCATCCGGTCCCACTTCATGGGAAGTAGATGGGGAAACAGTGGAAACAGTGTCAGACTTTTATTTTTCTGGGCTCCAAAATCACTGCAGATGGTGACTGCACCCATGAAAGTAAAAGACGCTTACTCCTTGAAAGAAAAGTTATGACTAACCTAGACAGCATATTCAAAAGCAGAGATATTACTTTGCCAACTAAGGTCCATCTAGTCAAGGCTATGGTTTTTCCAGTAGTCATGAATGGATGTGAGAGTTGGACTCTGAAGAAGGCTGAGCGCCGTAGAATTGATGCTTTTGAACTGTGGTGTTGGAGAAGACTCTTGAGAATCCCTTGGACTGCAAGGAGATCCAACCAGTCCATTCTGAAGATCGGCCCTGGGATTTCTTTGGAAGGAATGATGATGAAGCTGAAGCTCCAGTACTTTGGCCACCTCATGCGAAGAGTTGACTCATTGGAAAAGACTCTGATGCTGAGAGGGATTGGGGGCAGGAGGAGAAGGGGATGACAGAGGATGAGATGGCTGGATGGCATCACTGACTGGATGGGCGTGATTCTGAGTGAACTCTGGGAGTTGGTGATGGACAGGGAGGCCTGGGTGGTGCGATTCATGGGGTCGCAAAGAGTCGGACAGGACTGAGCAACTGAACTGAACTGATGCAATGAAGATTGCTAACCATTGTGGATTGTCTCACATAGTTGTTTTGAGGCCTCAAGAAGGGACCATATAGTAAGTGATAAGAAGCACAGTGAGAGGGACAAAAGCAGCTCCTGAAGAGGGGGAGCTAGGCTAGTGTTATCAACTAGGATATGCTGCCCTATTGAATACAATTTCAGAGAACACCGACATCAGACAAAGCCACTCTGTGACCATGATGGATCAAGACAAAAACAAAACCACCTCCATAAACTTACTAACGAACAAGAACATTGCCCCAACCACACACACCCTCACCCACACCTCACACACACACACACAAAGACCAAATATCTCCCTAACCTGGCTGAGGGACTGCAGCTTCTTAACCAATCACAGCTTTAGCCACCCTTGGCTCTTCTCCCTTTTTCAGGTAAGTATTACTAAAATACCCATCAGAATTACCTTCACCTCCTTAAGAGCATCCAATCCTGAGAGAAGGCCTGCTTCCTGGAACCCTCCCTGAAATTACCTAATACAAGCTCCAACCTTGTAAATTCTTTCCAGCACCCTCTTCCTGACATGCCCCCTGCACCTCAGGCTGTGCCTCCACTCCTTAGGAGACAATAAGCCCAGCTTTGGTCAACAAGACGAGTGTTCTGGGTGGTCTTCGGCTGGGGGGCACTGACAATAGAGCCCCAAAGGCTAACTGCTTCTATTATGCCTCAAGGGGAATTGCACCCACGCATTCGAAGTCTTTACAAACAAGGATTTTGAGGTTTCCGGACAGAATGCCTCTTGCCGAACCGTTTCTCCTCATGAGACGTCTCCTTTTCCGTCTACAGGGAGGAGGCTTTTGGTTTCCGACCTCCCAAATTAAAATCCAGGCTGCTGGGTTAGATGTCTGAAGTAACACCCCTCAGTGAGGTGAGCGCCTCCGCTTCCAGCTTCGAGTTACTCAAACACTAGCATACCCCATGGGACACGGTGGAGGTGGTAGCAGAGAAATTAAAGCCCCAAAGAGTTTATATTACTGAATGCCTCACCCGCCTCCCTAACTCAGGAGAAACCGCCCCGAATTCACTCCACAAGAGACGCTGAACAGCCTGGGTTCCCTGCTCCTCCAAAAGCGAAGGTAAGAACAACCACTGGCAAAGTCGAATCTTCCGGGCCGGCTTCCTCAGCGTCGCGCACGCGCAGGGGTCGCTGGGCAGTCGCCGCGCTAGCGCCGGCCTCTTCCGGGCGGACTACAAGTTCCAGCTTGCCGGCGCTCGGCGTCGCCTGGTAACTCGCGCCAGTCGGAGCGCGCTAGGTCGGCTTCTCCGCGCGCCTGCGCAATGGCGGACTCTGCGCAGGCGCATTTATAACGCTTGGGAGGAGAGGGCGGGGTGTCGTTCCCTTTCGCTGATGCAAGAGCCTAGTGCGGTGGTGGGAGAAGTGTCGGCAGGAGCAACGCTGAAGCCGGGGCCTGGGGCTGACCCGTCAGACTTTCCGTCCGTGCCGAGCCCACTCGAGCCGCAGCCATGTCCGGGGACGAGGTGAGGGCCTGAGACTGGCACTATGTCTAGGGACCAAGGCAGTGAGCCAGACCCACCCCAGTATGGGAGACAGGGCCTGCGGCCTAGCGGCCGGCCGCCGCCATGTGGGGCAGCCGGGCCTAGGCGACCCGGAGCGGTAGAGCCGGCGAGGGCTCTGGAGCCCTGGCTTGGCGGTTCCCGGCCCTCCTCAGGGCAGCGGCGTTGATGCCGGCGTCCTTCCGTGGACGGCGTTTCCGGAATGGAGAGCAAGTAGAGTTGCCCTCCAAAAGAGGGCTTGAATACCCGGTTCATGCCCCAACTGAACGAGACTGGGGCTGGCGACTCCTGCATTCCTTTCGATTTGACTCTGCAGCTCCAACTCTCCCTCGCTGGGCGCTGGTGGTACTGAGAGGAGCGTCTCTCGGCTCTAGGAAAGCGACCGCGTTTCAAACTTTCCAGGCTGGCTTGTCCTGCCCGGCATCCACTTTTGTTCTTATTTAGAGCTTTTTTTTTTTAAGACGGGAGAGGGGGAGAAGGCAAGAGGAAAACATCCTTCAACCTGAAAAAGTGATTAACCTGGGAAAGTTTTAGGGCAGGAGTCCCTGAGCCTGCCTTAGCATAGCTCAGCAACGTCAGCGGGAATTCCGGGCTGTCTAGCTCCCTCGGTCTTTTCCCACTGTCTTGCTTGTACCTCAGCAAATTTCCTCAAGTCCCTTTTTTGGTCAGGTTTATCGCAGTTTATTTAAATCCAAACGGCCTAAAATGACATTTGACTTTTAAGTACGAGCCATAGGTATTGATGAACACTCTGAGGAGAACTACCGCTGGAAAACCCCCTAAAGTTTTTGACTAATTTCTGTAAACATTCAAGTGATTGGCCGGTAGGGCCTTGGAGAGCAGAGAAAAATTCGAAGCTATTTTGAGCTTTGTCATTTGAGGTGGGTCCTGAAAATGCTTTGAATTTCTTTAAGTAGTGGAAAGGATTCAGGGCAAGGAAGTAGAATATTATCCAACTTGGTTAGAGTTAATTCCTCAAAATATAGGTCGTGGCTAGTTCATGGAGGAGTTTGAAGACAAATTAAGGGATTTGGGATTTTACTCTGGAGGCGATTCCAAGCTCTCAGTTCTCAGAAATGAGAATACTGAGGCTTCTAGAGAGTTGTGTGATGCCCGTGATCAAATAGTAAGTGACCGAGCCAGTAGTATTTAGAATTTCAAATCTCTGTTTGGTGCCTAGGAGACTCTCAGGAAGGAAACTGAGTCTAAGGGAAGTATGTGATACCTGCTTTGGAGGTCATGGTTAGACGTTGCTGTCCACCATTGTCTTTCAAAAGTTCTGAGAGGGAGGCGTTGTGTCATATTTGGTTTTTTTTTCTACTCATTTTCTAAGCTTTTCATTACCTTTAACAACTAGAGTTCTCTGGGGTGCTTTTCTGTGTTTTATATGGTAAAGTGCTCACAAGTGTTGTAAGAGATCTACTACTAGTTGGTACAGGAGGTAAAAATAGAGCATTAACAGCAGTTTGGAGGGCTGGAGGGTTCAGTTTTAGCGGTGGGATTAATGTTGAAAGAAGTGGAATATTACTGAAGGGTGAAAAGGATTTTGTCAAGCAGAGATGGCAGAATCAGCATTCCAGCAGAGGACTTTGAAAGCCAATAAAGTATTCTTAAAAAGCTTTGCATTTCTCAGATCTACCAGTCCATTTTGTAAACTGGAAATTACTGCCCAGGGAAGTTAAGTTGCCCAACATCACAGAGCAAGTTAGTGAAACTAGAATCCCACCTTTGCCTTCCACTATGAAGGTATGTGCAGGTTCTGGTTCCTCTAATCCTGTTGGATAGAGAAGTTTTCTTAGGCCAATCCTTAACTTCTGGCTACTTTACAGGCTTGTAAGGATCAAGTGAAAAATCAGTAGGTGGAAATGATAAACTCTTAGGGACGTCCTATAGCAGAAGTAATCCTGCCTGGTAGCCAGGATAGAGGATCAAAAAATCTACTAATAAAAAGTAGTTTATTTCTTTTTCACATTTCCTGTTTTTCTTTTAATTTTTTAATGTATAGTTGCCATAAACTGCACACTTCTTTCAAACCTGGCATGTAAGCCCAAAACTCACATAGCATAATCTCTTTTAAAGCGACCTCTGAAAAGCAGCATCCTAGAAATAGGAGTGCTGCCATGTGAGGAAAAGTTCCCTGATCTGCAGGCATCAAAGTGCTGTCAGTAGCTAAGATTATTGCTTATTACTGGGCCCCTTTCACAAAGTATCTGAGTACTGGGTTTTCACATAACATGGTAAGGTGTTTTACAAAAGAAACTGAGTGAAAAATGGAATGTGTATTGTATGAAGTATACAAAACACAGAAGAACAAAATACAAATACTCTCCCAGAATTCTATCACCCAGAGATGACCACACAGCATTTGTTCTGCTCACCTTGCCTCTCTGGGTTCTTTGCAACTCACTCCTGCCTTCTTGGGGTGGTGCCTTCTAGGCCTTAAAGTTATCTTGCGTAAGGTATGATAGATGTGAGCAGGCTTCCAATTTGCTGAAGCACTTTAGTCTGTTGGTAATTTTTGCTGGTATCCCTTTTCCTCACCTTCTTCAACCCAACCCAGTGTGGGAAGTTAAAAAGAGAAAACATTTGAAGACTTTATACTTAAAAAGATAGCTCAGAAGAGTCTGGTTTTCCGTAAGCACACTGTGAGCAACTGTTTGCTTCTCAGATCCCAACTAGTCTCATAAAACATCTGGACTGTGATACTTTGTTAAGTCAGATATAAAATCTTTTTAAAAAAAAACAACAACACATATAAGTCAAGACTGACCTTGTGGTTTGAGGGAGGTCTGCTTTGGGTATTGTTTAGGAATCCCTGTTTTCCATATTTTTAAACTCTAGTTTTGCTGAGTAGTGTGTATAAAATGAAGGGATGAGTATATGTCTTCAGCATCCAGAGACAGCAATTGGGAGAGATGTTAATTACATCAGTGTATAATTCTTGCATATTTATAACCCTTTTCAAGGCTACAACCATAATGTTTCCCTGTGGACCTATATGAATGTTTTTCAGAGGATAACAGGGCAGTGGATGTCCCTCTCATCTTTGGTCTGTTTTGCTGAATAATAGTTAAAAGATAATTTTCTAGGCAAACTTGATACTGAAAAAAAAAATGCAATAAATGGCATGTAAGCCCTGTCAAACAACCAGATTTCTAGTGCTTGGAGTGTTATCTGTCCTTTTGCCAAATTTCCATATTTCAGGAATGAGGATGAATTACAGCTTCTTCCTTGGAATGATTACAACACTGTATTTAGGGTGACCCAAGACCCAGTAGGTCAGCAGTGGGGAACTCCTTCCTCCTGACTCTTCTGTTTACTACTCTTAAGTGTGCCAAACTATGCTCCTCAGACTGACTGCTTTCCAGAATTAATCATATATACAGTTAGAGCATTCTTACGGTAGGATGGGATAACTTTGAAATGAGGCTGTATCAATTTCCAAAACATCTTCCAGATCCTTCTTTATTGGGTGAGGATGATACTATACCACTCTCCCTTATTACAGACCATAGTTTGGTTTCGGTGTAGCTTAGTTTCCTTAATGTACTTGGGACATAAAGGAATTTAAGTTAATTACAATCAATTTGGGAATTTTTTTGAGTTTCATGATATGTCTTAAAGATTAGACCACCCTGAGTTGATGGATTTGGGTGATAGGAATCAAGACATACCATGCTTTTGTCAATTCTAAAGCGTTATATATAAACTGTGTAACAATTGCTAACATTTATTGAGTACTTTTGTACCAGGTGCTGTGCCAGGTGTTTTATGTATGTTTACCTTTTTGTGCTGTGCTTAGTCGCTCAGTCGTGTCTGACTCTTCGCCACCCCATGGACCTGAAGTGGCCTCTGACCAAGGGATTCTCCAGGCAAAAATACTGGAGGGTGTTGCCATGCCCTCCTCCAGGGGATCTTCCCAGCCCAGGGATTTAACTCAGGTCTCCTGCATTGCAGGTGGATTCTTTACCATCTGAGCCCCCAAGGGAAGCCTCTTTACCTTTTTAGGTTTGGTTTTGGTTCTGCTACTGATCTCCACTTTACAGTTGAGGCGTGGAGAGGGCAAGAACTTATCTGGGGTAACAAAAGTAAAAACCAGAATTAGGATTTGAATTCAGTCAGTTAGGTTCTGGACTTATGCTTTTAAACATTTTATCTTTTAATGTTCTAGAAGAACAAAACAGAGTAAAAGTTTGTATAGAAGTTCCTTTTACTCAGAGATTTGTTATATGAAGGGTTGATGATGGATTTCTTTAAAGTTTGTCTGAATTTCAGGATAAAAAAACATTTTTAAGTTTTTTTAAAATCAGGTCATCTCCTGGTGTAGGAACCCAGGTTACCAAACTTAAAACATATATGACTTGTCTGGGCTTTGGTTTTCTCATTCATAAAGCAAGGGATGAAGCTTGGGTTATTATAACGCTAAGCTCCCTTTCCTAAATTCTATTATCTTGTGATAATTTATAAATTAAAAAAACAGTACATGTGTTTTTTAAGAGTATGCCTTTTGAGACTGCAGCATGCTTGTTACGTGAGCATCATTAAAAATAATCACATGGTCCTGGTTTCTTTTCTTTTTATCTTTTAAACAGATGATTTTTGATCCTACTATGAGCAAGAAGAAAAAGAAGAAGAAGAAGCCTTTTATGTTAGATGAGGAAGGGGATGCCCAGACAGAAGAAACCCAGCCCTCAGAAACAAAAGAAGTGGAGCCAGAGCCAACTGAGGACAAAGATTTAGAAGCTGAAGAAGAAGACAGTAGGAAAAAAGGTAAGTGGTAAACCTGAGAGAGTCAGTACTGTTCTGGAAGACCTCGTTCTCTTCCATCAGTGTTTTGAATTTTGTGCACAAAATGACCCTTGCAGCCTGAGAGGCTGTTGCAGTGGAAGCTGAGGCCATGAAGACATGGGGCACAAGGGACCTTGCCAGATTTCTTTTAGACTTGTTTCAGGGAAGATTCCACCAAATCCACAGGACAAAGATGGTAAAACTTTGTCAGTCCAAGGCTGGTTTTCCAATCTAGCCTGTCCAGAAGTCTCTTGCAGTTTTTTTTTCCTGTCTCTTCCAATTTTAATGGTGGTTATATTTGAGTGTAGGCAGAAAGAAATAGGACCAAGGTAGATAGTTTTATGTCTTAACAAGTTTGAAAATATATAGAAGACATTAAAATTACAGCCAGCATCAGTTACTCACTCTTGTGCTCTAACATAAATACCATTTAAATGATTTAGTAAACATGTTTGTGTCTGTTAATAGAAGACACTGTACTAGGGGTAGAGAAAACTGACATTCATGGAGCATCTGCCATATGCTAAGCATCTTGTAAACGTTTAAAACAAAGTTGGAAAATAAATCATTCTTTTAATAAGAATTATGAATTCATAAATAGCTCCTTGAAAAACTTTGTAATAGAGGCATTTAAAAATATTCCTAGTGTACAGTAGGGCAGAACAAATGGAAAACTTATTGAACCAAACCTATTTTTACTCATTAATGGTGGATAAAATTTCATTTTGTTCATATTCTCTCATTTTAATGAACGTGAAATACTTTACAAGGCCTTTTGTTGGTCGATTGATTGAATAACTTGTTGGACTAGGCACAGTAATTTAGGTGAGAAAGGCATAATCCCTTGGTATCTCATTGGGAGATAGACCAGCAGCAAGTAAACACCTCTGTTGGAGTGACAGAAGGTACTGTTATCAAAGCACCTACAGGATACCTAACCTAGTTAGAGGATAGGAAAGATAGGCTTAGAGAAGACTTCTTGGAAGTAACTGCCAGCAAAGATCCTGTGAGATGAAGGTAAGAGCTATGGGAGAGGGCCCATAGATGGAAGGCTTGAAGGTGAGAGACCACACACACTGCACTAAGAAGTGGAGGTAGTTTAGTTGAGCTGGAACTAGGGATTAAGGTGGAATATGAGAGACTAGGCAGAAGTAGATAAAGCTGGAGAGCCTTGGAAAATTATGTTAGAACCCTGACTTTGTTTTGGGAACAATGAAGCATCATATGGTCAGCTACTATATAAATAGTCCCTACATGGTCCCTGATTTGATCCCTGGATCTGAAAGATCCCCTGGAGTAGGAAATGACACCCTACTGTAGTATTCTTGCCTGGAAAATTCCATGGGCAGAGGAGCCTGGCGGGGTGCACTCCATGGCGTCACAAAGAGTTGGACAGGACTGACTGAGCACCTAGCCAGGTGATTTCCTACAAAGCTTTGAGTTGACCTGCCATTGCATTTTTAGAACCATAGCCTTTGTAGTTGTAGAGAAATTACTGTGCTAAATAATACCAGTCTCTCTCAT
The DNA here is from genome assembly GCA_006410615.1 of Neotragus moschatus. Lineage (NCBI taxonomy): Eukaryota > Metazoa > Chordata > Mammalia > Artiodactyla > Bovidae > Neotragus > Neotragus moschatus. Next base: position 757,988 of record SJYA01002112.1, on the reverse strand, counting down.
TCTGGTGACTTGATTAGTAGCTAAAACATTGGTTTAACTCAATGCTCTGCCTTTGCTATTTGCTAATAATTGATAATCTCAATTATCTTTTAGATGCTTCTGATGATCTAGATGATTTGAATTTCTTTAATCAGAAGAAAAAGAAGAAAAAATCAAAAAAGATATTTGATATTGATGAAGCTGAAGAAGGTATAAAGGTAGTATTGCTTTCTTATTGAAGGTAAAATTTGACCTCTTGAAAGGTTGCTAATGGCTGATGTTTCTCCCTCTTTGTCTCATCTCTTACTAGTTTTGCTATTTTAATTAAGGATTTAGTCACTGCTGTTAAGGTCGTCTTCTTGGCATTGTGTCTGACTAGATATCTTAAAGGAATGTAAATTTAGCTTTTACACATTGTATTGTTTGCCATTAAGATGATTATAAAATGCCACTTGTCGTGAATCATACTGAGATTGGCTGAGGAGAGAGATTTCTGTGAGAAATCCTGTAGAGCAGATATCCCTATGATTTCTTCTGTTAAACTTTTGGTAGCTTGTTGAGGATACACAGATTGATGTGTATACCTCTGAGCAGCAAAGAATGAACCCCGGCTTGTGGTGGTTGGTGGCTGATTTTATGGCCTCTTCTCCTACAGGAGATCCAGAGCAGTCAGGCTGGTTTTATGGAATTCTCTGATGTGGGGACTTGAGGCCCTGTAGTTGTCTGATTACTGGATTGATTTCTATAAATATCTCAGAGTTACTTTGAATAAGGATGGGTGGCTAAGTAGGTGAATAGGAGGATGGGTGGAGGAAGGAGCTGAAAGTCTGTTCTTTAATGATTTGTTAATTTAGCAAATATGTATTAGTGAAGACAGTGAATCAGGCATTGTGTGCTAATTGTTAGGGTACTAAAATGAGTAAGATACTTTCCGTTTTACCTGGATTTATCCTGTTCTCTTCTTGTTTGGAGATGCTCTTCTTTTCTTACTATTGTAGGGAAATTGATAAAGAGAAATGTTCAGATTATACTGAATAAATAAATGAAGTATAAATATCCCAGGTAACGAGGTGACACATTAGAGATGTGCCACAGAAAGTCTTGGTTAACAAATTTCTCTAGTAACTTTTGTCCTGAAGAGTCACTTATAAGCTCTAATTTTAGTGCTTGGATACTTTTTTCTGTGCTCTTAAGTCATAACAAGAAGTTTCAAGTATCCTTATCAGGCACGACATGGACATTAACTTGAGGCTGAAGTGTTTTTAAGATTTGAATTTTCAGACCTCCACAGGGCTTTTGAAAAATCTTGAAAACTACTTGGTGTTATTCTCTACCTTTCACTGGGTCTTAGCCTCCAGGTTAGAAATAGAGCTTACTGGGATAAAATTATTAATATAGGACTAAAAGCTGACTGGTGTGTTCTGACTTAGATTTATCCTGTCTGAGTTTCTCATTTACTAATTGTCGTCTTAGAGACTAGGTTAATATCCGGTTTCTTGTCTGGTGTATCCAGCTGATACACATGGGCTGATTGGTCTTTGATGGTCAGATGTGTCACTGAGACAACACAGCTGGATTTGGCATTTTAAGGCTGCACTTCATTTATTCCTGGCTATTTGAGCTTTTTTGCTCATTAGATTTCTAAAATTGCTATAGCAAGGTTTACAGAGTAACACAAAAGTAGATATTGATAAGTAATGTTGACAGCACACTTCAGGTTGGATACACTGATGTAAGTAGGTGAGATTAGAAGGCTGGAACTAAACCTGGTCCTTTCTGCTCTTCTAGGGTTTTTGTGTCTCATTTCAAGGTAGTGCCTGGTTTACATCCATGACTAGAACAGCTAAGGGATGAAGCTTTTACCTTTTTTCTGTCCATTCATCATGTGACCCTAATTCTCCATGGGTTCTGCCTTTTCCCTCTTTCATGATTTCATCTGTTGAAGTGTTGCCCAAAGACCTCCTTACAGCCTAGTGCCAGGCTGGCAGTGGTATAAGAAAAAAAAATATCTGGTCTTTTCCACTGGTCCTGGCATACAATTCCTAAGACTCTTGGAATCTCTGGATCTGAGTTTGATCACCAGGAGCCAATGATTTCATCAATGATGCCTACAGAATGAAGCCTCCATAAAAATCTCATGGGTGGGGCTCAGTAAAAAAAACCCTTGGGGGGCAGTTTTGGAGAGCTTCATTGCTGGTGACCACATTGGGATGTTGAGAGTGGTGTACCTGGAGAGAGCGTGGAAGCACTACACTTCTGCCTCCTTGTTCTTGCTTGATGCATGTTCTCCATTTGGCTGTTTCCAGGTGTATCCTTTATATATTGTGTATATATGTATCAAGTATAATAAGGTAAGTGTTTTTCTGAGTTCTTTGAGCCCTTCTAGCAAATGATTGAACTCCTGAACTTTAAGTGGGACATATATGTGAGAAACCTGGGGACTCTGTACGTGAAATTGGCCTCTGAAATGAAAACAGTCTTATGGGACTGAGCCCTTAAATCCATGGAGTTTGTCCCTAACTGGATAGTGTCAGAACTACATTGATTTGTATGTTATCTAGTTAGTGTCAAGAGTTGGAAAAGTAGTGTGGAAAAACATCACATATTTGGTGTCAGGAGGAAAAAGCGCTCTTACTAACTGCATCAGAATACTTAGAAACTTAGTTAAAATATTCCTGAACCCCATGCCTGCTGAAGATTGTCAGTGAGATATAAGAATCCTTGTTAAGTGTCTTAAAATTTTTCCAGTTTAAATGACACTCTGAAGCAATTTGGTTCACCTGTGAGAGAGATTTCTGATCTATAACTTCAGTTTTGAATATGTAATACTTTTTCCTCCAAAGCCATGTCAGCCCATATCATTTAAAAATAAAAATAATTCTAGCAGCAAAATGTTGACTCTTATCTCACTTTCTTAGGACCTTAAGATTGAAAGTGATGTTCAAGAACCAGCTGAACCAGAGGAAGATCTTGACATTATGCTTGGCAATAAAAAGAAGAAAAAGAAGGTTGTCAAGTTCCCTGATGAGGATGAAATATTAGAGAAAGATGAAGGTAATATTGGTGGGCTTAACAGCTCATTTCTAGGTTCATGCAAACCTTTGGCCTAGTCTCTTTCATGAATGGGTTCCTTATTTACTTTTTCTTGGCCCCTTATTTCCACTACCAAGTAATGGAAGCTAAAAGGAAACAGAATCTAAATTGATAATGAAAGTGTAAAAGATTTCATGGGGGAAGAACTTGACAGGTGTGATTACATTATAACATACTGATTTAGACTATCAGGACAATTACAGTAACTGAATTTTTTTTTCCTTTTATTATTTTGTTAAAAGTGCTGTTTATTAGTTTCTAAGTACTATAACTACTTTAGAGAATTTAGTACAGTCAGCAGACAGGTTTTTATGGATGTGTTTGTTTCTTAAGTGCTTCAAAACAGACATTTTTTTCTTTATCCTAGTGCATTAGTTGGTTTGTTAAATCAAGAAACAGTTCAGTGTGTCTGTATTACCACAGATTCCTAATTAGAGAGGTCTTTATTAAGGATGATTTATGAAAGTTGTAATATCTCCCTGTAGGAATATGGGGTTGAGAGCCTTGATGCCTTTATGATTGAGACTATTATGAATGCAGTTGTGGGAGAGAAGACAAATGTCCTAAAGCTTTCAGTTCTCTAGATCTGCTTCTCCCTTCCCCTTTTTGTTCTTGTATCAGGCCCTACCCCTCATTCTTATAGTCTTTGTTATCTGTAGCTTTAGAAGATGAAGACAGCAAAAAAGATGATGGTATCTCATTCAGTAACCAGACAGGCCCTGCTTGGGCAGGCTCAGAAAGAGACTACACATATGAAGAGGTAAGACAAATTCTGTTGTGAAAGGGGCTAAACTGTTCACTAGAACTCAAAAGCAGGATAAATGTCCCCTGAATTGAAAGGGCCATTGAAGTATAGGTTGATAATGAAACAGACCTAGAGAGGTCACACAGCCAATGCACAGCACTGCCTGATGCCCATGTATGGGGCAGGCAGTCATTATAGTATCATCAGAATCCATGAACTTCTAAGATCATTGGAGCCCCCCTGGAGGGGGACAATAAAGGAAGTGTTAATATGGGGCCAAGCTAGTCTGGAGTTTGTTTGTTCTGGGTAGTCTGAATTTTACTTTTCCAAGTACCACATATTTTCCCACAGTAACAGTAGAATTAAGTAGGAGCTTGTTCATTCCTTTAACTTTGAATATGGAACTGTTCTGCTTTCATAATGGACCAGTTGCTGTTCAGGGTTGAGAATTATTTTCAGGGAGCTCTCAGAACATGTGATGAATGTCTACATTTGATAAGAAGTAAAGTTTGTTCTTAAAGGAAATGCACAAGTTACTCAAGTGGGAACTGTATACTCCTGCTATTAATAAGACTGTACATGAATATCACTTTATCTCTATAGCTACTGAATCGAGTGTTCAACATCATGAGGGAAAAGAATCCAGATATGGTAGCTGGAGAGAAAAGGAAATTTGTCATGAAACCACCACAGGTCGTCCGAGTAGGAACCAAGAAAACTTCTTTTGTCAACTTTACAGATATCTGTAAACTGTAAGTTGGTTAATGTGGAGTCTCCGTCCCAAATGCCAGATTCTCAGTGGAGTAGATGTTAAATATCCTTAATGTGGACATTATTGCCGGTGAAAGGAGACAGTACACGGGTGTCAGGGTTGGGCTGAGGGAGGTCACAGTTCAAGTCCGTCAGTTCTTCCGATTTACAGGTCTTAAGGCTTGATTTATTAGGCATCTAAAAGTAAGGGAAGGCACCTCATGCTGACTTACGAGAGGATTCTAACCAGATGGAGTGAAGAGTCAGGAGACTGAGTATAATCCTTAGAAAGAAGCCTGGGAAGCCCAGGCAGATGGAAAAGCTCATCAGGCTGGAGTGGGCCTGCCAAGCAAGTACAAGCAGTGAGCTTTGGGAAGGCAGTTACATTTAATGTTCTGCTTCCTTGGTTATTGCCAAGACACAGTTGATGAGATTTCCACTTCGTTAATTACCATCACATTCCATGCCTGTCTTACCCCCATGTCACTATCTGGGCCTGGCTCTTCTCAGACTTCCTCAGCTACACCTTTTTTGGTAGGTTCCTTAGGGCAACTGACCTTATCTCCTGTTTGTTCTTTAATTTCATAAGTAATATAGGCTTGTTGTCCGTAAAAGGGAAAGAAAGAAAAGAAAGTGAATTGCTCAGTCGTGTCTGACTCTGCAACCCTGTGGACTGTAGCCCACCAGGTTCCTCCGTCCTTGGGATTTTCCAGGCAACAATACTGGATTGGATTGCCATTTCCTTCTCCAGGAGATCTTCTCGACCCAAGGATCAAACCCAGGTCTCCCACATTGTAGGCAGACGCTTTACTATCTGAGCCACCAAGGAAGTCAAAATAAAGAAAACGTAATCACTAAAAATTCCCTGACCAGAGTAACCACTTGTTTTCGTTGCTTATAGGCATGACTTAAAAAGTTTTAGACTATTTTTTTTGCTGGTGGTAATAATAGTATTTCTATCTATAGAAATTAGATAGAAAATAAGAAAATACAGACCTGCTAAAGAAAATGAAAACTCATCTGTTTTAAGTCCATCATTAAGAGATAGGTAATCATAGTTTAGTATTTTTATGTTTAGCTACTTTTTTTTGTTTTAATATTTATTTGGCTGCACCAGCTCTTGGTTGCAGCACTTGGGATCTTTAGTTGCAGTGTGTGAACTCTTAGGTGTGGCATGTGGAATCTAGTTCCCTGACTAGGGATTGGATGTGGGCCTCCTGCATTGTGAGTGCAGAATCTTAGCCACTGGATCACCAGGGAAGCCCCTTCTTTAGCTACTTTTAAGCATCTAAATATTTTTTAATAAATAGTTATTATACTGGTTTTTAACATATTTTTCTCAATATATAGTGAACTTTTTACCCATATCATTAAATAATCTTTACAAATGTTTTTTTAGAGTTATACAACATATTCTGACAGTTCCTTGGTTGAACATGGTTGCTCCCAATTTTTCAGTATCAGGCAGAGCTTCATGGAACAATCGTGATAAGTGTATCTTGGCAGAACTCAGAATAGAGCCTAAGGGTGAAAATTCCCAAAAGGGAATTGCCTAGTCAAAAGGAATGGACATTGTTTATAGCAAACATTGGCAAGTTGCTTTCCAGCAAGTTTATATCAGTTTATACTCCCACTAGCAATATAAGTACCAGTTTTATTATATTTCACCAACCCTTACTCATTACATTTGGGGAAAAAAGCTTTTTAAAATTATAATAGTAGTATTTAATTATTGGAACAAACTCAAACAGTGCCAAGTGAATAGAATTAAAAAGTGTACTGAGTGGCGTTACTCTTTATTTGCTTTTTCATTTTATGCTTTTTTGTTCTTATTTAGAGACCTGTATTTTAAAAGCAGGATAGAATGGATGTACCATAATTTAACCACTTCCCAGTTGGTGAATATTTTAACTGTTTTAAATTTCTGTTGTTGGGCTGCCATGAAATACTTCCCTTTTTAAAAATAAATTCCAAACAGGAAATAAGTTAGTAGTTACCTTTCCTGTCCGTGTCTATAGACATTTACCAGTTGTGTATATACTTGTAAATAAAATGTAATATTGTTTTATGGGCTTTAAAATGCAAATAAATGGTATCATATATATCTTCATTTCAGAGTTTGATGAACTGTGCTAAAATTCACTTAACAGCTGAGTAATTACAAAACAGTGAAGAGTGAGGTTTTTAGAAGTTTTGTTAGATTTCCATGAAAGATACGATTTATATTATTCCACTTTCTTTTTAGATTACATCGTCAGCCTAAACATCTCCTTGCATTTTTATTGGCTGAATTGGGTACAAGGTAAGAAACTGTATTCACATTTGTATAGTTACAGTATTAATGGACACTTTATAAGAACTTCTTTTAACTTGAAAAGATATGTAATACACTCAGGAAAAACAAAAACATCCACCTGATTGTCAGAAATGGGCAATGAAGGAGGGAAACTTGTTCATTTCTATGGGAGAGGTTGGCTACTTGGGAATAGGAAAATGGTCCACAGTGGCTCATATGTGAAAAGGCCTGTTAGGTATACCAAAGTGAGCTGAATGTCCCTTTAAAAGTAAGTAATGTAGTAATGAATATGACTAACATGTTGAGTGTCCATTGTGTGCCAGACTCTTGGATACCATCTCAAATCTTTACAACAGTTCTGCAGACTGTTAGAAAGTAGTGTTACTCCATCTTAACACATTTGGAAACAGGTTTGGTGAAGTGAGGTTGTATAGGTGGTCGCATAGAGAAAGAAAAAAGAAAAAGTGTTAGTCATTCAGTTGTGTCCGATTCTTTGCAACCGACGAAACCTGTCAGGCTCCTCTGTCCATGGGATTCTCCAGGCAAGAATACTTGAGTGGATTGCCATTTCCTTCTCCAGGGAATCTCCCTGACCCAAGGATCGAACCTGGGTCTCCTGCATTGCAGGCAGATTCTTTACCATTTGAGCCACTAGGTCACATAGCTAGTTAATTGCAGTCAACATGTAAACTCAGGTCTACGTTTCTTGGGGACTTTTAACTCTTAAAAGCCTTAATCTTGTGCCTTGTTGGTAGTACAGAGGTAATTAAGGTGTTCTCGGCTTTTCCAATCTAGAAACACATTTTGTTGGAACTGGCTGTATTTGTTGTGGGGTTATGGAGTAATTTGCTTGACCAGTGGTAGATATGTGGGCTGCTTGTGGGAGAATTGTATTTTAAATGTAAATTTGTTACAAACTTAAATTATATAAACTGATGGAGCAAAAGTTAGCAGTGCTTTTCCTACTTCTCAGAATAATTAGTTTTTGTGGAGGTGAGGTATATTATAACAAGTTTTAACCAGTTAATTTATAGTCAGTGAGCTAAATATTATAGGGCTATCAAGAAAACTGAATTTCTTTTGACAGTGAATGAAAAAGATTTTCTGTGTCAAGCACTGGAATCACCGTTGCCTGGCAATTAAGGGTTGATGTTCATGGAGGATGGTAATAAACTCTTACAGTTAGAGGAGAATCATAGGAGAGGTTCTTGGAAAAGGAATAGATTTAGTGCTGTTTGCCTGGATTTTTGTTTACTTTCTGATTTGTAATTTCTTTTTTTCTTTTCACATTTTTGTATGGCTGAAATTCCAAAGCTTAATTTTGATGAAACCCAATTTATCAGTGTGTTTATTTGGTCACTTGTGCTTTTAAGTGTCATATTTAAGAAAATATTGACTAACAGTTGGTCATGAAGATTTAAGTGTTTTCTTCTAAGATGACTACAATTTTAGCTCTTATGTTTAGGTCGACAGTTTATTTTGCAAGCTATTTTTTGGTATGTTAAGTGTCAGAGTTGTTTCTTTTGCATATAGATAACCTAGTTGATCTTGCACCATTTGTTGAGAAAACTATTCTCTGCTTCAATGAATTATCTTGACACTACTTCAAAAATCAATTGACAATAAAATAAGGGTTTATTTTTGGACTCTCAATTTTTTTCATTGATGTACATGAGCACTGTGACTTTGCAATATATTTCAATCTCAGAAAACATGAGTCCTCCAACTTTCTCCTCCTTTTTCATCATTATTTTGGCTATTCTCAGTCCTGTGCATTTCCATATAAATTATTATTTTTTTTACATCAACTTTTTTTTAAAATGATGTCTAGCCCAGAACCTTGCTTTCTCAAAAAAGAAGTTTCTCTTTAAGCGTCATTGACAATATGAGCCCTGTGATTTCAACTGTACTTTTGGGGGAGGGGTTGAAATTGCTTTATAGATACAATTCACACATTTAAAAATGTATAATCCAGTAGTTTCTAATTTGTTCACATAGTTAACCATCACCACAATTTTAGAGCATCTTCATTAACTATATGCAACTGATCAAAAGATTTGGTCTTAGAATTTTTAAAGATATCTGTAGCTCTTTTCATAGATTATATTTATAGTGCACCTCACTGCTTTGCATGTGGTATGCAGTCAATAAAGGTGTGATTGTCCTTTGTTGTGTGAATGGGTCTTCACACAGTTAAGGAATTTTTTTTTTTTTTCTTTCAATGGATGAGTCCAACTCTTTGTGACCCCATGGACTGCAGCGTGCCAGGCTTCCCTGTCCATCACTATCTCCCAGAACTCAGTGTCCATTGAGTCAGTGATGATATCCAACCAGTCTTACCCACCGTCACTCCCTTCTCCTCCTCCCCTCACTCTTTCCCAGCATCAGGGTTTCTTCCATTGCATCAGCTCTGCACGTCAGGTAGGCAAAGTATTGGAGCTTTAGCATTAGTCCTTCCAATGAATATTTGGGGTTGCTTTCCTTTACGATTGGCTGGTTTGATCTTGCAGTCCAAGGGACTCTCAAGAGTCTTCTCCAGCCCCACAGTTTGAAAGCATCAATTCTTCAGCACTCAGCTTTCTTTATGGTATAACTGTCACATCCATACAAGACTATTGGAAAAACCATAGCTTTTAATAAGACAGACCTTTGTTGGCAAAGTGATGTCTTTGGTTTTTAATACACTATCTAGGGTTGGTCATAGCTTTCCTTCCAAGAAGCAAGCATCTTTTAATTTCATGGCTGCAGTCACTATGCAGTAATTTTGGAGCCCAAAAAGATAAAATCTGTCACTGTTTCCACTTTTCCCCCATCTATTTGCATGAAGTGATGGGACCAGAGGCCATATCATCTTGGTTTTTTTCATGTTGAGTTCCAAGCCAGCTTTTTCACTCTCCTTTTTCACCCTCATCAAGAGGCTCTTTAGTTCCTCTTCACTTTTTGCATTAAGGGTGGTGTCATCTGCATATCAGGCTATTGATACTTCTCCCAGCAATCTTGATTCCAGCTTGTGATTCATCCAGCCCGGCACTTTATATGATGTGCTCTGCGTGTAAGTTAGATAAGCAGACTGACACTATATAGCCTTGACAATACTCCTTTCCTGATTTTCAAACAGTCTGGTTTTAGACTTAATTACAAATCATTTGTTGCTGAAGATGTAATTAAAAACTGAATTTAATGTTTGGAAATAAGGGTAAGTTATTAGGCACCAACTACTTAAATTTTGAGAAGCCAGGTAGTATTGCCCCTGTAACTTACCTGTGTCATTGAATATATTTTAGTATTTAAAATACTTGAATATTTGTAATATTATAAAAATATTAATATTTAAAATGTTTGATTGGTATTTGATCCCTTATAGGAAAAAACAATAATAGAGATTTTTTTGTTTTCTTTCATAGTGGTTCTATAGATGGTAATAATCAACTTGTAATTAAAGGAAGATTCCAACAGAAACAGATAGAAAATGTTTTGAGAAGATATATCAGTAAGTGTATTATTTTTAATACATCTCTCTGAAATGTTCGCATTGGGCTGAAATATTCTGGGTGACAGCCATTGGTTTTTAATGAAGCTAGACAGGCTGGCCTTAGAAGATGAGGGAAAATGATAGTGGTGGGGAACTGGGGTGGGAGGTGGCTCTTGGTAGCCAGTTGGGGGTCAGGGGGTGGGATTTGGATTTCCTAAGACCCAGCTGATCAAGGCTGCTGGTTGGTTCTAGGCTGAAGGCCAAGTCAAAGAAATCTATCTGCATTCGGACCTGATCTGACCTAGTTTTCTTACCTTCCTCTTAAAATTGACAGATCTGTTCCCACCTAAGAAAGCTATTAAGTTCTCTCCTGAGTGGGTCTCCTATAGACAAAACCATGAGTACGTGTCACTGCTTCTTTGGACATTTGGAGCCTTTTTTCAACCCATGGTTAAGTTTGTGAACTATCACATCAGATAGCTTATGTTTTCTTACCTCTAGAATAGCTGGGTGTAGTGAAGATAAGCTTTCAGCTTGGGTTCCAGTGTGGGATTGCAGAGTTCAGTAGAAGCATTTTAGAGGAAAGAAAACCTCTGGCTCAGGTTAAAAAACCTGTGGCTACTAGGTAATTCTGTGTTGTCTCTCCTCAGAGGAATACGTCACATGTCACACGTGCCGATCACCAGACACAATCCTGCAAAAGGACACCCGACTCTATTTCTTACAGTGCGAAACTTGTCATTCTCGATGCTCTGTTGCCAGCATCAAAACTGGCTTCCAGGCTGTCACGGGCAAGCGAGCACAGCTCCGTGCCAAAGCTAACTAATTTGCTAATCACCACTGATATTGCAAAGTGTGTTGTGGAGATTTGGCTGGACAGGTTTACCATCAGAGTGGATATACCACTGTATTAAAAACAAGATAGAAAAGCTGCCAAGTTCTTTGGCGTGTGGCTGGTTGGTCTGAAATTCTTGCAAGATGCCGTTGCTGAAGCTGTTGACATACTCATTGCCTACTTTAACAACTGTCAGAGAAACATGATGGGGTAAGGCGGTGCTTTTTTAAAATCGTTCATAGACTTCTGTAAAATGCAAGATAAATTAAAGTTATTATAACAGTGATTCTTTCAATTTGGTTTGTCCTTCAGTTTTTTCTATTAAAAAATTATGCTTAGTGAATTCAGCACAACAGTTTGTGCCTGGGCAGCTCTGGTGAGGTCTCTTTATGATTCTCCTGAGAACCTTAAGCTGGGTAGTCGGTTTCTTGGGATGCCTGAAGTAGACACAGCTTCACATGATGGTTGGAACATGAGATCTGGGAGGACAACCTGTTTTTGGTGTCCAGAGAACAATTATATAGACTTGAATTCTTTTTCACTATGTGGGGATTGTTGCCACTACCTCACAGCTGAGTCCTCCATCTGTTAGCATATGAGGAAATATAAGGTGCTAAGTACCTTCCTTAGAATTTCCTCCTTATTGGCCACTAAGAGAATCTTAGAGATACGGCCTTTGAGTACATCTTATAACTTGCTGGCGCACCAAGAATAACCCTAGTCGGGCATCTGTTGGTGAGAAAGTGGTGTGGCTTACGCAGTAGAGAGAACTCTTGACAGTCCAAACCATGATGCTACAGGACACTTTTCTTTTTCTTCAACTTGAGTTCTGGATTTGAAAAATGGCCCACCACAAATGTTTTTTTTCTATTTTCTGTATTAAAGTAGATTTTGAATGTGATCATGAGAAACCAAGAGGTGATTCTGATTGTGTTCCACTTCTGGGGCCTTCTTCTGGTTCTGGCCAAAAAGGTATTTCCCCCCTGAGCACAAGAGAAAAGATCCTCTTAAATGCCTGCTGTGATCTGCCTGGCACACACTTGCTGAGAGTAAGGGCATAATGCTGCTCCTTCTCTTTCTTGTTGCCAGACTATTCCAGGAGCAGTCACTCAGCCTTGAGTGTCTTCACCATGTTGTGTTTAATCACTGTGACCCAAAGTATAGGCCGAGCATTGTAAGGTGGCTTGGTCAAGAAGTGGTAGAGGGGGCAGAGCACTCCCTCAACCCAGGTCCTGAGGGGACTACACACTGGCTGAGCTGCCAACACTGCCCTGATGAACTCAACTGCTGTTTATTTCATCTTCCTTCTTTTGTATCTATATCCACACAGTTCCCAATGTCAGCTGTTATTGCGTGAATAAACCAAGGATCAGTGCCTCTCGTGTAATTAGTGCTTTTGTGCCTATGTATGTGTGTTTTGTTCTTTAGTCGGGAGACATGGGATTTTAGTTTGGTGGCAGATTGGCAGTTTTAACCCCAGTTCTTAAGTCCATTCTCCAAAACAGATCCAGATGGATCGAGACTTCAAGATAGTCCTGTTGAGGTACTATTTGGTCAAAATTGGACCGACTGTGGCAGACCCATTGGAAATGAGTTACCCTAGGTTAGCATTCCCAGTACCATCAGCCTCTCTTCTGTCTACTGTACTATCTCAGACCAGCCATAGCTCAGCTGGAAAGGATCGTCTATGGAGGGACAAAGCAAAGGCCATTGAGGGTTTCTGATCAAGAGCAATATTCTAGTTATAAGGGAATCAGACCATTTCCAAAGTGTCTTCAGAAACTGTTAAAGGGTGTTCCTAATTGTGTTGGGGATTGTGGGGGGAGTTTTTTGAGACCAGATAAACATGTTCCATGACAAAAGTGAAAGTCTTTTGTATGTGGATATGCGTTTTCACAAGCATATAAATATGCAATTACAGCTCCTGACTTCATACCTGCCCGCAGCCTCATATACAGAAAAGTTTAAACTTTTCCTAAGATCTCCTGGCTCTTCTCAAGTCTCTGTCCACTTCACGTAAACAACTGTTTTACCCTCAGGTCACCATAAGTGCTGAGAGCAGAGTTTACATGTTCCTTGATGTATCCCCATACCTAGAGCAGGCAGAACTTAGCTTGTGGGTAGTAAGTCAGGTTTTTTTAGCTCCCTATAGTATTTAGCTCCTTATAGTATTTTTAAAAACTGGATTAATTATTCATGCTATGCCATAGTTTATTGTCAGTACCCTAAATGGTGGGTATGAGTACAGGCCTTGAACAGTCTGGACTGGCAGCCTTCTATCATTGAGTATATCCTGTATTCTCATCTATAAAATGAGAAAATGCCTATCTCAGAGATGATGAAATACTGTATTTAAAGTGGTTAACCCAGGCCTGCCTGCCTTGCCCTGTGCACGATCTTCCTTCTGTACTCCCCTCAGGCTGAATTAACCTGGTCAGAGGAGAGGAGATGCAATGGCTGATAGTACTTGTGAGCGCATCCGCTTTCCCGAAGAGAGATGCTCTGCCTTTGCCCTGGCAAGTGTGCAAATCCTAAGGACTATAGGTATTACTATTTTTATGGTGACAGTAGCTTCTAACCTTGTGAAAAACTGCTCTGCTTTCAGACAGGATGGCTACCTGTCTCCAGGGGCATCACACTCTCCCAAAGGTTTGCAACAACAGAGGCATAGTCCATCAAGCTCTGTCCCATTAATGTGGTGCTCTCCAGAGAAGAAAGGACCAAACACTTGCTGGGTCTCCTGTGATTGCTGTAGGTCCTTATCCCTGCAAACCTTCCCTGGTAACAGATACTCAAGAACCTTCTGATTACTGCCCCTTGCTTTAAGCGTGGCTTCTGTTTTAAACACAGTATTTGAAANCATAGTCCATCAAGCTCTGTCCCATTAATGTGGTGCTCTCCAGAGAAGAAAGGACCAAACACTTGCTGGGTCTCCTGTGATTGCTGTAGGTCCTTATCCCTGCAAACCTTCCCTGGTAACAGATACTCAAGAACCTTCTGATTACTGCCCCTTGCTTTAAGCGTGGCTTCTGTTTTAAACACAGTATTTGAAACCACTGGAGAACCAGCTGTTCTAAAGGATAAGTATTAACAGATATTCTTATTGAATGTCATCATTTTAATGGGCACTTTAAAAAAATTATATTCATTGTACAGATTTTCATGAACTTTTAAGTGAGCCAGGAACCAAATTAAAGCCAAAATATTACATGAGATATTAGCCAAACCTAATATGCTGGGAAACAACTTCACTATCATTACCTGTTTTGGCCTCAAAGAATCTGACTGCTTCACTTTTCAGTCCCAGCTCACTATGACAGATGTCTCTCACAGGGCCTAAAATCTGGGCTTTTTCTTCCCCCTCCTTCTGCACTATACAGCTTGTAGGATTAGTTCCCTGACCAGGGACTAAACCTAGGTTTCAGCAGTGAGTGCCAAGTCCTAACCACTGGATTGCCAGGGAATTCCCTTTGTGTTCTTCCTAAATAATCATTTATATAATACAGACAGTACTGCCTAAGTACTGTCCCTAATTTGTGTGAGGTCTTGTTCTAGGTGCTTTTGAACTGTAGTGCTGAAGACTCTTGAGAGTCCCTTGGACTGCAAGGAGATCCAACCAGTCCATCCTAAAGGAGATCAGNAAATAATCATTTATATAATACAGACAGTACTGCCTAAGTACTGTCCCTAATTTGTGTGAGGTCTTGTTCTAGGTGCTTTTGAACTGTAGTGCTGAAGACTCTTGAGAGTCCCTTGGACTGCAAGGAGATCCAACCAGTCCATCCTAAAGGAGATCAGTCCTGGGTGTTTATTGGAAGGACTGATGTTGATGCTGAAACTCCAATACTTCAGCCACCTGATGCGAAGAACTGACTTACTAGAAAAGACCCTGATGCTGGGAAAGATTGAAGGCAGGAGGAGAAAGGGGCAACAGAAGATGAGATAGTTGGATGGCATTGCTGAAACAATGGACATGAATTTAAGCAAATTCCAGAAAATAGTGATAGATAGGGAAGCCTGGTGTGCTGCAGTCCATGGGGTCATAAAAAGTCAGACATGACTGAGTGACTGAACTGAACTGAAAGAACAGACTGATGGGAAGTGAAAGACTAGTTAGGTTATTGTAAAAGTCTTTAAGAGATAGAAGGGGCTTAACCTACTAAAAGGCAGTGGGACAAAAAACAGAGCTAAGACATACCTTAGAAAAAACTAACATGATGCTGACATGAGCAATAGGGTAAACAAATACACCATTCTCCAAGATGCAGGATTCATGAAAATAAAGACGTCGTGTGTGTGTCTCAGTCATGTCCAACTTTGCAACCCTGTGGACTATATATAGCCCACCAGGCTCCTCTGTCCATGGAAATTTCCAGGCAAGGATATTGGATCGGGTTGGTTGCCATTTCCTATTCCAGGGGATCTTCCCAACTCAAGAATGGAAATCTGAGTCTCTTGTGTCTCCTGCATTGGCAGGTGGTTTCTTTACCACTGCACCACCTGGGAAGCCCAAAGATGGGGAGGGCAGGGCTCAACTGAGGTCCTTGTGGACATCAAAGTGTAGCCGTCAGCTGGGTCTCTGTGTATGTCCCCTGGCACTCCTGGGGAAGACTGAGTTAGAGGTAGAGATGGTGCAGGCATGAATGTAAAGTCTGAAGCCATGGGTTTGGTGAGCCAGGAACTCATATAGAAAAATGATGAACAGGTGCCAGCATAAGAGGAAAGGAAATTTGAGTGTGTAGAGGAGGAGAGCTGGAAGAGGCCTGTCACATGAATCGGGAGAGGAATTTCAAAGTTCACATTACATCCACCTAAAAAGTGGCTGTGGAGATTAACTAAGGGTAAAATGTGCCTTTTAGATTAATAACAGACCCTCAGAAGTGGTTTACTGTTGTTATGTAATAATTATTTATGAAGACTGTGGCCACAGGAAGAGGGATTTTGCTTTACCCAAAGCCAATCAATGGTCCAAATGGGATTCAAACTCAGAACAGCTGGCTCAGAATGTTTTGCTTTCTATTTGTATTTTTGTGGTTTCATCAGATGGCCCACTGTATATACAGTGTCCTTATGGGGCTTCCCTGGTGGCTTAGATGTAAAGAATCTGCCTGCAATGTGGGAAACCTGGGTTCGATTCCTGGGTTGGGAGGATCTATTCTTGCCTGGAGATCCCCATGGACAGAGGAGCCTGGCGGGCTACAGCCTGTGGGTTTGCAAAGAGTTGGACACGACCGAGAGACCAGGCACAGGACGTGGGACAAGGTATGACCTGGCCAGGGTTGGCTAACACCTGACACTCACAGACCCATGTTTCAATTCCTTGCCCATAAAAAACATGACCAAACTATCATATTATTATTTCCTAATAGTCTTTAAAAACTGCTCCAAATCCTCATAAAGCACTCTAGCAGCTGCTACTGAATGTTTTGAATTGACAAGTGAAATGAAGCCTGAGGTAGGTTAAAAACAAATTATGGTCATAAAGAGGAATTTGGGTTCAGTCATACAATTTGTGTTAGCCAATGGAATGTTACAAGCATAGCACAAGCAAGGAGCTTGATGAGCACCTACATATCAGTGCTTACCTGTCTTGCTGGCTAGATACTAGAAGTATGTGGCCCCCACTGTGCAACCACTTGACAAGTGGGTGGTTATCTGGGAATCTGCCAGCTCACTTCAACCACACCCAGATGAGATAGGCAGAACAATCACCCAGCTGGTTCAGAGCCCAAATTGCCAAGCTACAGAATCAGAAGCAAATTAATGTTCACTGATCCCCAACTCAATGGACATGAGTTTGGGTAAACTCCGGGAGTTGGTGATGGACAGGGAGGCCTGGTGTGCTGCGATTCATGGGGTTGCAAAGAGTTGGACATGACTGAGCACCTGAACGGAACTGAACTGAAGGTGCTAAATTTCAGAGTGGTTTGTTACACAAATGAAATAAGGCCGACTTACTTGTCTAGGCCAACCCCTCATACAGATGAGCAAACGGAGACCCAGCAAAGAAAAACAAATGCTAGGGTCACAAATCTTAACAGCAGCAGTACAGCGAGGAGAGTCTTAGTTCCCAATCCAGGAAACCCACTAGCAGTGGGAATCTACTTGGATCACAACTGATACTTTAAGATCTTGAAAATATCTAGAGAATATCAGTCCTTTGGGCAGAATCAGGTATCATGTTTCTTCATGATCTTTTGCTTTTCAAAGGTTGGAAAGAAAAATGAAACCTACGGAGCTCTCCTGTCTGGACAGAGAAGACAGGCCTGTGTGCGCAGGGTTTTATGGATGTGAACCTCTCCACTCAAAGGCCCAAGTCTGGGCATTCTTAGTGGCTGAAGTAGTTCTGGGGCTTTTCTGGGGTGCCAGGTTAGGGAATCCCATTCCTACTCATGTCCAGGGTATTTCTTGTTCCCAGGGTGATTAGACAGGGCTTTTGGGTAGGGCAGATGCTTCCAACCCTGCTCTCCTGGTGGCCTCTATACCTGGCATATTAAGCAAGTACATGGCCCCTGCTGTTCTACCTGTCCCCCCAGCTCTGAAAAGCGACTGCCTCAGCCTAGCATACTGAGGAGGCCTTGTGCAATCTAGAAGTGTAAAATACAGTACAATGGACACACAGGAACATGGAGTCAGTCTTCATGTAATGTTTACCAGGCACCAAACCCTTTAGACTCTGCCCAAGTCCCAGTCCAGGGCAGCACTTCTCTGCCTTGAACAGAGGGAAATGTGCAGGGGGGCTCAGCAAGAGCTGGGCTTGACCTTCTGGGTGCAAGGACAGACTGCAGGTTCATGCTGCACCATGGGCCCTTCAAGGGTAGAGGTGCTTCCTGCAACCCTTTCCTCTGGACACCCTCTTCATGTCTCGACTGACCAGTTCCTCAGGGTTACTTCTCAGTCCAGGTCTGGATCTCTGACTCACAGCTTCAGCTACTAGCCTCTCTCCCCTTGCTGCCCAAGATCTCTGTGAAAAAAGAAGTATCCTAAACCAGGACACAGAAGAGGAGAAAGTGGTGAACTGCAGAACCATTTCAGAGCTGTAGAACCATTTCAGAGCTGTGAAAGACCAGACTTACTGAGACTGAGGCCTGAACTTACCACTGCCTGACCAAGAGGATCAAAAATCTTTTGGTACTTCAACCATGAAGGTGCTCTTGTGGGCACTGACACATTTGACCCTCCCTGACAACACGACTGGTCATTTTAATCCCCATTTTAGCCAGGGACACTACGACCCAGGAAGATCAGTATTTGGCACCCTGGACAATGCTCTCTGGCAGGGAGGAGTGAAGAGGAGAACAGAAGGGCAAGCAGCAGACCTGCTTTCTGGTTGAACAGAAGGCCCAGGGTTCCTTCACAAAAAACACAACCATCCCATCTCAGAGCAAGTTGGGATCCAATCTCTTTATTGTCAAGGTCCCCTCCCTGTGGGCCCCACCCCGCTCCAAACCTATAGAAAAATCCCAAGCCTGGGAATGTCCTGGGGAGGGGAGGCAGAGTATAGGGAGACTGTGCTCTGCCCTCTGGCCTGGGCAGTACCAACAGGGAGGGTACGTGAGGAAGGGATGCTGATAACTCCACCTGCAGAGAATGCGCCACTGGCTGATACACGTGAGGGAGGTGGTGCCTGCTGCCAGCTCTCCTCTGGGACCCGCTGGGGGTGCTATCCAGGGGTGGGTGCCCAGCTTGAGGCCTGGTACAGTGCACGCCTTTCTCCTGCTGGTGGCCATCGCTCCTGTCAGACTGAGAGAGACAAGAGAGAACGAAGGCTGAGAGGAAGAGCCTCTTTGTGCTCTAGGTAACAAAGTCCAGGAAGATGGGAGAGTGCAATGGCGCTTGCTGTTTGCAGACACAGGCATGCCTGTGCCCTCGCTCTGGCTTCCTAACTTTCTGGCCATGAAACCTTGGGTGACTCTCCTCCTCCTCTAAGCCTCCATGTCCTCACATGAGTCCCCAGCACCTCTCCTTCAAACTGGCTGAATAGGTACAACTTAGCCTCCCAGGTAAAACAAACCACGAAGACTACCTAAACTTAAAGGTGCGGTGGAGCATATACAGACTCACAGCACGAGTGCGTCATGCATAAAGATACCTCTGTTGTTTGAGACTTTCCTCTACCCAAGTCTGTCATACCCTGGAAAGGGTCCCCAAAGGAATGGGGCAGAGTCCGGGCAGAGCTGGTATGGCCTGGCTTCCCTCTAGGGTGGGACAAAGCAGGGTGGTAAATACCAACCAGAGAATGAGCTTTGAGGCCACAAAGCAATAGGTTAGAATCTAGGCTCCACCAGTGATCACCTTGGGATCTTGTGGGATATGTGCTTTATCTCCCTGCCCTATTTAGTGTGTCAGTTTCTACATCTATTACACTGGCACAACCACAACCCTGGGACACACAGGACATTTTCTCCCGACAGGATCCAACCACAGCCTCCAACCCTGGCATGATCATCACCCTCTGAGGACGAGCAGCTCCCTGTCCCTACTGGGTGGAGTTGGGACTGCAGCTGCAGGAGACTGGCCTATTTCCCACACACCAAGGATGGCAGGCGTTCTGCCTCTGCTAAAGGCGTTCCCTTAGATGCTTTTCCCTCTGTCCTCACCAGGCTCGGCTACAGATCACCTCTTCCACTGCACCCCTCTTTTGCCCCCTGCCTTTCCAGTCCCTGTCATTCTGCTCACACTGGGTGGTAATGGCCTGTTATTCCTCCACTAGACTCAGAGCTCCTTACAAGTGGGGACAGGCAATGTACTGGGCATGTGCTGAGGGAACTCCTATTGGGCAGACCTGGCTAGCCCAACCATGATTCCTGCTCCACAACCCACCAAGCCCCACCACAAATGGGCATGACAGGATGGCGGGGTACCACAGAGCCTTCATTAATAGACACAGTACTACCCTGCCAGGTCTACTTCATGGCAGGCCCTCTACTTCACCCTTCCCCACCAGGACCCCCATACCTGCTTACTGCAAGGCCCCATCCTCCGCGTCTGTGTCCTGGCTGTGCTCCTGAAAGGAGGAGACAACAAGGACCACACATCACTCACGTCAAGTCTGTCCTGCCCTGGGGCCCAGAGCATATGTGGAGGCCGCATTCCGAAAGGGGGAGGGGCAGTCAAAGGGAATAGCTGCCTCGGGATTCCAACAGGGCAATCTGAGGGCCCCTCAGGAGACAAAGGACCAGTCAAGGAAGTTCTAGGTGTGGCAGAGGACACATTCTCCATAGAAAGTCCTTCTCAGACTGGAGCAGACTGAAAGCCTCGTAGACTGGTGAGCTCCCCATCTTAGGAACATCTAAGCCTTCATTAGTATCTTTATGGAGACTATACCTGAAAAGAGTAAAATGGGGTCTCTGGCTAGGTTCAAATAAGGAGAGACAGGCTGGGCACAAAGAAGACCTTTCTCTCCACTGTTATGGCCACAAACCCATCTATCCTCATACCAGGACCCAGCCCCATGAAGACCCACTGACGTCCAGGCTCCAATCCTGGCTCCACTCTCATTAGCCACAAAGCCCAAGCTACTTGACTCCTCTGAGTCTCAGTTTCTTCATGGGGTAAATGTAACAAGAGTAATACTTTGAACAGTTCAGGGCTACTGTTAAGGTCAAATGAAGTTAAAAACTGTGAACTACACTACAGGGCCTGGTGCTCACTAAGTATGAGGGAGGTGAGCAGCAGGCACACCTCACCTGAAGAATCTGGTCAACCTTTCCACTTAAGCTGAGCTCCTTGCCTCAATCTGAAGAATTCCAGTACCAAACAGGAAGCTTGCTCACCCCGTCTTGAGACAGCCCATGTCAAGCTCAGGCAACAATGGCTTTTAGAAAATCCTCAGGTAGAGCAGACCCTTGCACTGCTTGTGGCTTCCCCAGGCAATCCCCCTTCTCCTGTTCCCTGGAATTCTGCAGACCATGAGCCCCTGACTCTTCCTTTCTCCAACTCACGTGGAAGATGGAGTCCAGAATGGGCCTTGGGTTAGGGAGAGGTCTGCCACAGTCCTCTGTGGGGTTTCTGACTGACAGCTGAAAGAGCTAAGTACTCTCTGTTCATTTCCCCCTCTTCCTCACAGGATTAGAACCCCTGGCAAGGAAGAAGGGAGCTCACAGGGTGGCCAAGCAGTCAAGAGGTGCCCCCCTACTCCCTGCAGCCCTCCTGCAACCAGAGGTACACAAACCAGTCCCAGCCACCCCCCAAGACAGGCCCTCACCAGCTCTTCCTCGCTGTGTGTTAGCAGCCCCTCCTCATCGCCATCGTCTCGAGCCTGTGCTTCTCCCTGGGGCGTACCAGCCTCAGAAGCTGTGTCTTCCGGGGGGGCCGGTGGCCGGCTGCTGCTGCCAGGACCGCTGCTACCGCTGCCGCCACCACCGGCACTGCCACTGCTACTCTCGCCCTTTTTTTTGCCATCTTCAGGGGAAGGGGTGAGGAAGGGAGAATAAGACTCAACCTGGGGCACCTGCCCAGGGTAGCACCTTGGTAGAACCAAGGCCTCAGCAAGGTGGGTCCAGGTGGGATCGGAGGCCACAGCCCCTTCTCTGCCCCGTGCACCATCCTCCCCACGCTCTGCCCTGTGCCCCTGCTCACTGATCTGGGCAAGGACCCTTGGAAGCTGACCTGGATTGGCCTTTTGCTCCTCGGCAATCTGCTCCAAGCGCCCCAGCAGGGCATCAATGTTGGACTTGATCTGGGTCAGCTCTGTCTTGATGGTCTGCAGCTCACTGCTCTTTACTGAGAGTAGAGGGAAGTACAGGGACGTCAACTGAGGGCTGGGAGCTTGATGCTAACACTAGACCTTAGCCCCACTCTGTCAAGCAGGAAGACAGGCCAATGGCAGAAACGGTCCTCGTCCATGGTCTTTTTCTGGCCAGGGAGAGGCCAGAGCTGCCTGTGGCACCCTCTGAGACTTTCTTAACGCCATTCCTACAGTGACCACCCTGGATTTCCCCCCCACCCCCATGAAAGGGACAGGGATGGATAAAATGGAGGTGTGTGGTGTGTACCTCTGTGTGCACCTGAGCAAGAATGTTTCTCTGCTTATGTTATAGAATGGTATCTGTCTTTCAAGGTGTATAAATGTGAGTGCTTTACAATCAGATTTCCTGAGTGCCTGACCACATGTGCACCCCAGAATGACTGTGGAGTAGTGAGCCTGTGTGGACCTGTCCTTGTCCTGACTAAAAGATGACACCATTTCCTCACTGAACTCCACGTCACAGCACTGGACACAGCCCCACCTCCACAAATGTCAGTCTTTTCCTCTTAAAAAATGCATGGAAATACTCACTTGGTTGTATTAGAGCAGCAGAACTGTGGGAGATTTGTTCCTTTATCTATTTTCCAATGTAAAAAAATGTGATTCTATTATTTTGCTAATGACAAAATGAAAATTATCTAGGAAGAAGATAAGAGTCACTCACACTTGATCTTGGCTGTGCCGGTGGTGATGGCTGTGGAGCGGGCAAAGAGCTTGACAGGTATGGTGGTTTTGACACGTCGGACCAAGGGGACGGTGACCCGGGGTCGCTTCACAGGGACTGCTCTGGGCACTGGCACTGGTGACAGGCGGCCCCGATAGTCGAAGAGCCTGTGAGAGCAAATGGGCCAGAGGCTGCAGCATGGCCTGTGGCCAGCAGGGGGCACTGTGGTCTTAGACCAACACATGTAGGGCTGGTGAAGGGCTGGGTAGCCTGCACTGCATACCTTTGCCTGCTCCCAGTTAAGTCCTGAGGGTGAAGAAGAAGGCCTTTCTGGACCTCAACAGCTACTGGAATCCTTACTACATCCACCTTTCCTACCATCCAGGCTGAGTAAGGGTAGGGGAGGTGACGGGTTTACAGCCCCATTCAACAGAGGGGCAAACAGAACTGCCCCCAAGACAGACTTCCTAGATCACCCTAATAACCAGGCCTGCTCTACTACTTGACTTGCCTTCTGCTCAGCCAACTACACCCTAAGCTCTGATCAGAGTCTGCAAATCTCCCTAAAGCAGTACAAACGCCCAGCTGGACAGAGGTGTGGGAGTGGGAGCCAATTCCTCAGCCTGCCCAAGCCTCAGTTTTCCCACATGCCTAGTAAGGATGACCACCCCAAATTCTGTCCTCCCACATCCCCACAAGACTGCTGTGAGGATAGAACATGAGAGAACTTAGTTTAAAAAACATGTTAGGAAACGTGATAGGTGAAAGGCCAGGGTACTGAGACCCTCAACTCGATGGGTCTATGACCTCAGAGGCATGTGGCTGGACTCAAAGCCCCTTTCCTCATTCTGGGCTCCCAATCACCATACCCTCCTCCCTCCACTTAGGAGATGGAGGGGTTGGAGGCCCAGGGGAGTATTAAGGTTGAGCAGCTCAGTCAGACCCTCTGTGCCAGACAGTATGCTGCCCCCGACGCCATCGCACAGCCCTTTCCAGGAGGGCTTCTTTTCCTTATCAGGCAGAAGCTCCGTAGGCTGAGTAGAGGTTTCTCCCACCACTGCTGCTCCTACCACCTCCCTGCAGGATCACTGTCCTGATGACAGCCAGGAAACCTGCCGACAGGAGGCAATGCAATGACCCATGCCTGGATAACTCCTTTGTTTAGAGAGCTCCTGCCCTGGGGTGACGATGGCTGGAGATGGAGAGTCTCTGGAAATGGATCCAGTCCCAGACCCTGCATTTCTGCCCCTAAGGGGAGGGGGCGGCTCTGGCCTTGGTCAGAATCTCTGAACCACAGAATCCCAGAGCTGGAAGAACCCTGAGGGATCACTTGATGCAAGCCCATTTCAGACAGGGAGGGGATGTGCCCAAAGTCATGTAATTCATTCAGTGGCAGAGCTGAGATTAGCACCCAGGTCTTCTGACTCCCAGCCAAGGGCACTTTCTACCACACTGCACTGTCTCCTGAATCTGCTCACAGGTGAGAAAACTGAGGTTCAGAGAGGTTCTGTTCTTCCTGGACAGCCTGGGGAAGGCTGAGAGGGTGACAGAGAAGTGGAAAGAGAAGTTTGGGCCAGCCCCCACCATGATTTCCACAAGAATGTGGCTGGTGCCGTGGAGGTCGGGGTCTGGGTGGGTTTGGGGGTAGGTCATAGCCTGCTGCTGCTATCTGCTAAGTCGCTTCAGTCGTGTCTAACTCTGTGTGACCCCATAGACGGCAGCAGCCTACCAGGCACTAATTCAGACTTCCCAAGGAGGGCTGGCCTCCTGGGTATAAATACAAGGCTAAGCGGCTCAGGCTGAGTTCTGAGGTACCTTCAGCTGGCTGGGCACTCAGGGAGTTAGTAAGGAAACTGCACAGCAGTGTGAGGGCTCAGATTCCCTGCACCTGGTCCTGCACCTGGTTCGTACTCCCACTTGCTACATTTAAATGTCCCTTGTCCAGTCCCATCAAGTCTCACCCCAGGATCAGGAGGAGGAGGGGCAGTCAAGAGGGCTAGGAGACAGTGTGGGCTGGGTAAAGCTCCGGCCTGGGTGCCTACACAACTGGACTCTAGTCCCAGCTCTGCCACCAATTTGTGGAGCAGCCCTGGGAAGATGACTATCCACAACTCTGGGCCTCAGTTCCCACTTGGAGGACTGAGTGGGCTGCACCAGCGATCTCTCAGAACCCTTCCAGCTTGGCCGCTTCATGCCTGGGCACGCCCCTCCCCCGCTCACCTGTCGTAGAAGTCGTCCCGGTAGTAATCATAGTCAAAGCTGTAGCCACTGGGGAGACAAAGGGGAGAGGGCCGGGGCTTAGAGATGGCCACTCAGCCCACTCTCCACAGGCCCTCATCTCCAAACACCTCCCCAAATTCTAGGCTTGGCATCCCATTACCACCAAATCTCCCTCTGTGGAAAGAGAGATCAATCCCACCTGGACAGAGACAAACAAACAAGACAGAGCGCCCCACCTGTATATGGCAGACGCTGCTCTCTTTAGCCCCTTGGGTCTGTTGGGCTTCGGCTCTCCAGCCATGTTTATGTCTGTGTGGAGGGAAGAGGCAGAGTCAGATGCTGATATACTGTCAGTGCCCATATGCCCATCACCCCCATGGACATGCACAGCAATGTAAGTGTTTACACAAGATGTGCATGGACTGTACTCCCTAACATGGAAAACAGAGGTCTTCACAAATAGACCCATACATTACATACACATTACATACACCTTTACACATTCGTATACATTCAGACACAGGCAGGCTTACAACCGTACAGGTACACACACAACATACATCAAATCATCTGCATTCCCACGCTCTCTCACATAAGCACAGACATCAAACACACACCCTCACACATATGTTCATGTATCCAGGAAATAAGATCACACACTCAACTTCACTCACACTTGGCTCCAGCATCCTATAAGTAACTGCCCATATGCAAATAAGCCGGTGCACATTCACACCAACCTTTCACTGAACATCTTTATGCCTAGAGTTCAACAAATCTCAGGAACTCAATAAACACTTGGTAAATGAATATACGTACATCTGCTCACACACTGAAGTACATTCTGATACTTGAAAAAAGCTGGCTGGGCACTACATATATACCCAGAAAGTAAGGTGTGTGTCCACACATTCTCCATGTGACTAGTTGCATCTACTTACCACATATTCAGCAATACAAATATACATATCCCTTCTCAAATATACACAAATACACAGAAGTGAACATATACAAATGCTACACATGCTTCCAATGTGGCCACATCACACACATGTAACACCAAGACCAAGCTTCACCTTATGCTCCCCTCCTCCTGGCTCTCAGAACAGGTTCTAACCCAAGCCAAAATCAGCCCAATGTAAGAGGCTGTGCTAGTCCACTCTCCCCTTTCTCTGGGGGATCTGCATTTTAACTGGAACCCTTTCACTGTGAAAGCAGGGACAGAAGTGTTCGCCTGAAACTTCTAAAATTCTCGATACTAGCACTGCCGTAACTTAAATATAATTAACTTGTTAACTATTTAAGTTAAAACATCTCAGACAGGGGTAGTGGGTTATGGGGGACAAGTCAGAAAATGGGATAAGAGGGGAGCTAAAGAGCACGGGTCAGCACCTGCCCAGGAAAAATCCTGGGGCAGGGCCATGAAGAGATGCTTACNCCGTAACTTAAATATAATTAACTTGTTAACTATTTAAGTTAAAACATCTCAGACAGGGGTAGTGGGTTATGGGGGACAAGTCAGAAAATGGGATAAGAGGGGAGCTAAAGAGCACGGGTCAGCACCTGCCCAGGAAAAATCCTGGGGCAGGGCCATGAAGAGATGCTTACCCAGGGTCTGGCCGGCCAGCACTCGCCCATTCTCTCCCACCACAGCTGCCCGGGCATGGCGCTCGTTGGCATACTGGACAAAGGCATAGCCCTTGTGCACAGAACAGCCGGCCACACGGCCATACTTGGAAAAGATGGTCTCCACATCTGACTTCTTCACCACAGCTGTGTTGAGGTTTCCAATGAAAACCCGAGAGTTGATGGATTTGGGGTCATTCTTGTTGGTTACGTTGCTCGTCTGGATCTTCAAGGACATGTTGGCCACCTGAAGAAAGCAAGCCGCTGTCAGGCTAGGATCTGAGTTGGTTTCATGGGCTGCTCATGACCCACAACCTGGCTACACTGGATGGCTTTGTTCCTTCCTACACACATGCCCCTATCACATCCAACCTCCCCGTCTGTGCTTGTTTCACTGGCTGGTGACCTCACACAGGTGCTTGACCTATGTTCCACTATATGGTGCTGACATGATGAGCAGAACCGGGACGTTTTACATGGGAGGAAATGCAATCAGAGGTCACAATGCCAGCGAGTAACAGGACAGGAATTTGAACCCTGTCTGCTTGACTCAATTCTTTTTAAATTAAGGTTACACATTGGTTTATACCATTACGAAAATGTCATATTGACTTCAATTCTTTCAAACCCACTCCCTTCTTTAATGCTAATTTTGAATGTTTCCCCTTGTAGGACCTAAATTTGAAGATCTCCCACATTTTTTCTTCTGTTCCTTCAATGGTAGAACCACAGCAAAGAGGTCACAGGGTAACTGCAAGTAATGTTTGCTCTAAAACAGTATCATATTATGTGCTGTCTGATCCAGACATGGACCATGGCTGTCTTTATTGGAATCAGCCCTTTTTAAAAAGTGAGTTAAACTTCACTGAGCACTAAGGGTGGAATCCAATATTGAATAATTACAAAACTCCATAAGTGGTATCATTATCATTCATATTTTACAAAAAAAGACTCCAGCAAGTTCATTAACCTGCCAGGAATAGGCATTCAAACCTAGGTCACTGGTCCATAAAGCCCATTTGTATCAAATTTATCACTCTCCTTCCCAGTGTTAAATCCAAGTTAAATACAGCTGAACCAATTATGGGTCTCAACTGCATGGGTCCATTTTTATGCAAATGTTTTTCAATAGTAAATATTATAATGCTGACCATGGCCCATGGTTCCCATGGTTGGTTGAATCCACAGGTGTGGAAGAACTGTGGATACGGAGGTTTGTTAATTATACACAAATTAAACCCTGTACTGTTTAAGCCTCGACTGTACTACAGTAAGTCACCACATTTATCTGAGAATTGTTTTTAACAAATTCGTTTTTGTAGTTATCCATTTTACACTTACTCTTCAGATTCTGTTCTCTTCGCTTACAGATGATACTTTCTCTGCTCTTTGCTCTCTACACTCAGGCAATGTTTTTTATACCAAAGGGTTGTACAAATCTCTCCTACTCCCCTTTCTGGACAGGTTAGAATCTAGGCACAGGCTCCAAAGGGAAAGGGAAAAGGAGGTTCAATTCCAGTAGGAAAGGCCTTGGCATTTATATTCCTGGCCCAGTGTTTTCTGCTCACTGGCATGGGTTGGTGCAACTCCCTTTTGGAACACTCCTATCTTGAATTTGACCCTAAAACTATTGGATAAAGTGCTAAAGAACCACCAACCAGTGTGCATAAATCAGCTTAAACTAACCATAAACACCTGCCTATTGACTTAGTATTTGGGGGGAAGAGGGAACTTCTTTTTAGTGAATTAGAGAGGAGCTGAGTATAAGCTGGGAGATCTGTATCTTTTGTCCCACTAGAGTAAAAAGCCCTTTCTCCTCAATCCTCTCAGCTTAAAAGTTGACTTTTTCTGACCAGCAGATGGCACTGTTTGCAAGGAAACTACAACCTGGGCTTGAGAGATTCTGGAGAAGAACCTGCTCCTACAGTAAGTAGTTCTTACAGTAACAAGGGTATGCTGGGGTCAAGTGTGCGTCATCACAGGCAAAGATGAGGGGCTGAGAGGGCACTGCTACTGATGAAGAGCCTGGTGCCAGCTTCGGAACTAGGCTGGAAGGACAGACTCTTTTGTTACTCAGTTTGCCTTTGCATCCAATCATCAATATTTATCAACCTAACCAGTGAGGGACACATAAAGAGATTGCCCATGAAAACACTTAACATACTGTTTTTATGAAGAAGGAAATGCTCAATGTATGTGGGTTCCACCTCACAGTTCTCTGACAATCCCTCTCCTACCTGGATGACAAGCCAGATTCAAGGTTCAAAGGTTAACTCCTTGCACATCCATGAGTATACAAGAAATTTGTGGGGCTCCTCTATGAGCATTGGATAACTCTCCTCATTGGTTCAGCTCAAAGTCATGAAGTTTTGGTCCAGGGAGATGCCACCTGCTTTTGGATGGAGGGAGCCCACTAGGTCAGGTGTGTGGACCGAGACAGAAAGGAGAGAAAGGGGGGTGACAGTTCAGACGTCTACTGGTGACTGCTGCTGCTGCCAGTTACCTGGCAGGGACATGACCATCACTGAGTCCCCTCGGACTTCTTCCTGTTCAGCAGTGTTAATGACCTCTATCGCTACTTAACAGGAAACAGTTGCACACCTATGCTTGGTGCTATAGCGGGATCAGCATTCATCACTTGGCTGGTGAGCCAAGTCCTCTGGGTTTGACTCTACCCAGTCTTTGCTCTCATCACTTAGGGTCTGGGACAATGTATACAAAAGGACTTTACAAACTCTGAAGCTCTTTATATGAAAAATTTACTCTTGACTAGTTGGAACATCTCTGTTCTACTAACATAGCCATTTGGGGGCTCATCCTAGATGAGAGTCAAGGTCAGACTGGAACACATTCTGTAGAATGCCAAGAAGAAGAGGTCAGAAGCAGTATCAAGTGGGTGTCAGTTTTCTGATCCACACAGAAGAGACTTAGGAAATGTACATATGTGGCTGCTCTGCAAAGTCAAGGAGAAATATCTGCCTGAAGCCTGCTCCAGGCTGTATTCTCAATCTGCTTTCAAGGTCTGCACACTCTTCAGAGGGCAGGCTGAGCTGCTGTTGTGCATAATCTCAAGGGGCAGGTACCTTTGGGGATTCAGAGGAATGGAGCTGGGGGTGCAAAATGAAAAGGAAGAGTGCTGAATCTCGCTCTCCTGGAACTGCTAGGTTCAGGTAGAAAATCCCAAATTCAGATATGGTCTTCCAGGGTGTTATGAACATACCAATTTGTTAGCCTCATTTATAAGTTATAACCTTTCAATGTTTAGACACATGGTATGTGGATCTCCATCTGTACTCCTGTTCTACCTTGCAAATGTGAGAGGCAAGCCTGACAAAGTTGCACAGTAAACGCTCAATGAATGTTAGGAGGAAGTAGTGAGGATGATATCCCAGAAGGTGGTGAGAAGGGTTCGCGATGGCCCTTAAACAGCGGCAAAGACGAGGGGAGAAACTACATGAGGCTGAGGTTCTCAGGCACCTTTTTCTAGCCTAGGTCACAAACACCCTGGTCTACACATCAATATCCCCAACTCAATCCTCTCCACACAATTCCATCTTGGCTCTTCCAGGCTTCCCACTAGGTTAAGAGTGGGAGCCCTAGAAAATACCGACATCGTATTCAGCAGAAGCTGCTTGACTTGATAAACTCTTCCCCCCCCCCCACCCCGGGCCAAGCTCTGCTTCACAGATTAGCTGTGTAATTGAAAGCAAGGTGTTTGCAGCCCCAGAGGCCCCATGCTTAGCGATGAGCTAAGGAGAAGTGGGGAGAGGGAAGATGTGTATAAGAGACAGAGCCTCGACTGTACTACAGTAAGTCACCACATTTATCTGAGAATTGTTTTTAACAAATTCGTTTTTGTAGTTATCCATTTTACACTTACTCTTCAGATTCTGTTCTCTTCGCTTACAGATGATACTNCCCCGCCCCGCCCCGGCCCCAATCCTGCCTTTGTTCATTCTCTTGAATATGAATGTCTTTTCCTTTTAAAGATATCCATTCATCCAGTGCCTATTTATTGAGTGTCCACTATGTGCCAGGCACAGTTTTAAGTGTTTGAAATGTAGCAGTGAAGAAAATAGTTTTCTCTCCTGTAGCCTAAATTCTAGTGGAATATAAACAAATGAATATGTATGAAGAAAAATAAAGCAGGAAAAGGGAATAGAGAGGGACCATGTGATGAAAGAAGGCCTCCATGAGAAAATAAAATCTGTACAGAAATATGTACAAGATGAAGTAGTGTGAGCTGTGTGTATATCTTGGGGAATAACATGCCAGGCATAGAGTTCAGTAAGTTTGGAGGCCCTGAAATAGGAGCATGCTTAATGTTTTGAGGAACAAAGGAGGCCAGTGTAGCTAGAGATGAATTGAGCAATAGGAGGAGTGGATTATGGTCAAGTCACAAGGGTAGACAAGGACTCAGATCACGTGGGGCTTTATTCTCCGCGAAATAGGAAGCCGCTGGATATTTTTGAGTAGATGAATGACATAATCTAACACCCATTAAAAAAAAACCCTCTGCATGAGTGTATCGGCCAGGACCTCCAATATGTTGAACAGAATTGGTGAAAACAGACACTCGTACCTTGTTCTCAGTTTTAAAGAGAATGGATTCAGTGTTTCTGAGTACTTAAGTGTAATACCAGTAAGTATGATGTTTGCTGCAGGGCTTTTTGGTAGACTTCTATTTATTAGGTTAAGTAAGCTCTTTGTTTCTAGTTTATGCAGAGGTTTATTATGGATGGATATTGAATTTTGTTTGTGTGGTTTTTTATCCTTTATTCTACTAACATGGCACTATGATAATTGATTTTTGGATATTAAACCAATATCATTCCTAGAATGAATCATAGTGTATAATCCTTTTTGTATGGTCTTGATTTGATTTACTAATATTTTGTTGAAGACTTTTGCCTGAGAGATGTTGGTCACCAGTTTTCTTGTTATATCTTTGGTTTTGGTGTCAGGGTAATACTGGTCTCTTAGGCTGGAGAGTCTTCCCTCTGTTTTCTGGGAGAGTTTGTGAAGGATTGTGATTTCTTTTTTGAACTTTTTAGAAATATATTTCTTATTTTAATTATTTTTGGCTGTGCTGGATCTTTGTTGGTGCACTTGGTCTTTCTCTACTTGTGGTGCACGGGTTTCTTTCTCATTGTGGTGGCTTCTCTCCTTCTGGAGCATGGGCTCTAGGCACCTGGGCTCAATAGTTAAGGCTTATGGGCTTAGTGGCCCTGAGGCATGTGGAATCTTTCTGAACCAGGTACTGAACTCAAGTTCCCTGCATTGACAAGCAGATTCTTAACCACTGAACAACCAGGGAAGTCTTTGTTTTTAAATGTTTGATAGAACA
This sequence comes from Neotragus moschatus, assembly GCA_006410615.1. Lineage (NCBI taxonomy): Eukaryota > Metazoa > Chordata > Mammalia > Artiodactyla > Bovidae > Neotragus > Neotragus moschatus. The sequence goes on along the minus strand of SJYA01002112.1, from coordinate 726,211 downwards.
AGCCATGTGGACCTGAACTTTTCTCTGGTAGAAGATTCTTGACTAATTCAAAAATTCTCATGATAGGTCTACTCAGATGTACTGGTTTTTGTTTTTTTTTTTTCCTTTTTCTTTTGTGTCGTTAATTTGTGCGTGTCTAGGAATTTGTCCCCTTCATCTAAGTTGTTTAATTTTGTGGCTTAAAGTTGTTCATAGTATTGCCTTATAATCTTTTTTAACTCTAGAAGGTCAGTAGTGATAACCCTTTTAGTAGTGATAACCCTTTTTTCATTCCTGATTTTGGCAATTTGTATTTTCTCTGTTTTTCTCTTGGTCAGTCTTACCGAAGTTTAATTTTGTAGATTTTTTTTTTTTCAAAGAACCAGCTTTTGGTTTCATTGTTTTTCTGTCCACTGATCTCTTACTTTAATATTTATTTTTGCTAATTTTAGCTTGCTTTGGATTTAGTTTGTTCTTTTTCTAGTTTCGCAAGTATTCAGTTACTGTTTTAAGGTACTCGCATCCGAAATGAAACTCTTCTTCAGGCATGACTGACCTGTGGACTGTCACATGCTCCTCAGTAGTAGTCTCTGGAGAACTATCTGGAGCTTCAGGGAGAGCCTGACTCAGACACAGTGGGGGAGACAAGTGGTCCACAGTGTTGCGCCACCAGCAGGAAGGGGTCTAGGGCTTGACCCATAGCACATGGCAGCCTGGATCCTGCCTGCCCCAGGTGCCCCCCCACCACCTGAGATTTGTGTGGGTGGGCCTGAGATCCCTCACCCTCAAACAAAGGGTATATGCCCCCATGTTGGCTAGGGCAGGCCTCAGATGGGGACAGTTTAGTTGGTAGTGATGTGATACATGGAAAACCAAGCTTTCTCCACTTTCCTAGGAGATTTTGCCTGATACAGAGCTAGAGGAGACCACGTCCCACCTCACGGACTTCAGAGACAGATGGCTTTGGAGTTCCTGTTAACGACTGAGATTCTAAGCAGAAATTTGATTGCATCAAAGATATAAGGCTTAAAGGCAGGTACCAAATAAGTACGCTTACAAATAAGGGTACTTATTTGTGGCCTTTAAAAGTTTCAGTGTTCAGTTGAGTTCAGTTGAGTCGCTCAGTCCTGTCCAACTCTTTGCCACCCCATGGCCTGCAGCACGCCAGGCCTCCCTTCCCTGTCCATCGCCAGCTCCTGGAGTTTACTCAAACTCATGTCCGTTGAGTCAGTGATGGCATCCAACCATCTCATCCTCTATTGTCCCCTTCTCCTGCCTTCAGTTTTTCCCAGCATCAGGGTCTTTTCAAATGAGTCAGTTTTTTTCACATCAGATAGCCAGAGTATTGGAGTTTTAGCTTCAGCATCACTCCTTCCAATGAATACTCGGGACTGATTTCCTTTAGGATGGACTGGTCTCCTTGCAGTCCAAGGGACTCTCAAGAGTCTTCTCTAACACCACAATTCAAAAGCATCAATTCTTCAGTGCCCAGCTTTCTTCACACTCGAACTCTCACATTCATACATGACTACGGGAAAAATCATAGCCTTGACTAGATGGACCTTTGTTGGCAAAGTAATGTCTCTGCTTTTTAATATGCTGTCTAGGTTGGTCATAACTTTCCTTCCAAGGAGTAAGCGTCTTTTAATTTCATGGCTGCAGTCACCATCTGCAGTGATTTTTGGAGCCCAGAAAAATAAAATCAGCCACTGTTTGCCTATCTATTTGCCATGAAGTGATGGGACCAGATGCCATGATCTTCGTTTTCTGAATGTTGAGCTTTAAGCCAACTTTTTCACTCTTCTCTTTCACTGTCATCAAGAGGCTCTTTAGTTCCTCTTCACTTTCTGCCATAAGGGTGGTGTCATCTGCATATCTGAGGTTATTGATATTTCTCCCGGCAATCTTGATTCCAGCTTGTGTTTCTTCCAGTCCAGTGTTTCTCATGATGTACTCTGCAAANTCATAACTTTCCTTTCAAGAAGTAAGCGTCTTTTAATTTCATGGCTGCAGTCACCATCTGCAGTGATTTTCGAGCCCAAAAAATAAAATCTGCCACTGTTTCCCTATCTATTTGCCATGAAATGTTGGGACTGGATACCATGACTATACTACAATTAAAATTCATTTAAAAAGTACAAATCTAAGCTGCGTACTAGAGAGTATTATATCAATGTTAGTTCAGTTCTTTGGACATGATAAGGATATTTTAGTTATATAGGAGAATGCCATTGCTCTTAAGAAGTACACATTGAGGTATATAGGGTTGAATATTACATGTGACTTAACTTCCAAATTTTTCAGCAAGAATAACAACAATGGATAAAAATGAAGAGAAAGAGCAAATATAGCAAAATATTAACAATTGGTGAAACTCATTGAAGGGTTTAAAGGTATTTCTTGCACTAGTCTTTCAACTTTTCTATAGTAAAAGTAGAAAGTGATGGGAAAATTGTTACTGTATTTTGTTGATATATCCATCAAATAGATTTTGTATGGCTATTAATGTCTTTTTAAAATTTCTAAAACAGGGGTATATATTTATTTTCCCCCCTTTAAGAAATTTTAAATATTGAACAGATCACATTTATAAATTTTGTAAGAGATATTAAAAATCACAATATAGGGAACGTACCATGTTCCCATCAAAATGTTACTCTTGTTCCTCTCTCCATGCTAACATTCATCTTCTTTGAAAGGTAACCATTATGCTGAGTTTTGTGTTTATTATTCCCTTGTTTCATTTATAGTTTTGCTACTGTACAAAACTCCTAAATAGTATATTGTTTAATTCTGTATACTTTAAATCCTTTCTCTAAGTGCATTTGTCTATAATTTCCTTTTTATACTCAACGTATGTTCCTGAGATTAATCCTGTTGTTGTGTGTAGCTGTAATTTACAAATTTTACAGCTTTATAGTATTACATTATATGAATATAACACACATTTTCAAAAATTCATTTCTGCTACTGATGGACATTTAAGTTGTTTCTATTTTTATTTCAAGCAGTGCTGGTACACAGGTAAACAGTTTCTTGGAGTAGAATTGTTGGGGCATAGATTGTGTACACTTATCAACCTTACTAAAATAAAAATAACTACATTTTTTTCCCAAGGTGGTTACATTCCCACCAGCAGTGTCTCTCAGTTGCAAATATTTTATATGGTTGTGCTTCTTTTAAAGTGTTTTTTTTAATTTTAAAAGACTGCAAAAAAGTCACAAAAACATCGCAAGAAATCCAAAACTGACATTTAAAAAGAATTCCATTTATTAAAGCATCAAAAAGAATAAAACACTTAGGAGTATATTTGGTGAAAGAAGTCTGAAACTTATACTCTTAAAACCAGAAAATATTGTTGAGAGAAAATTTAAAAGACCTAAATAAGTGGGAAGACATTGTATATTCATGAATTGGAAGACATTAATATTTGCTATTGTTTCTTTTTGGTTGCGCAGGGTCTTTGTGGCCGTCTGGGCTTTCTCTAGTTTTGGTGAGCAAGGGCTCATCTTCGTGTGGTACAGGCGCCTCTNAGGCTGAGAAGGACTGGGGCTTTAGGCCACGGCTGAAGTCAGTATAGAATAAGAGAAAAAACTTGGCTTTTTAGAGCCAGATACTTCTAAATTCTAAGTTTATTAGCTCTTCCAGTCACTGCCTGTGTGTCCCTCTCTGTTGCTGCTGCTGCTAAGTCCCTTCAGTCATGTCCAACTCTGTGTGACCCCCACCAGGCTCCGCCATCCCTGGGATTCTCCAGGCAAGAACACTGGAGCGGGTGTGTTCCTCTCTAAGTCTCTATAATTTATAAAATGAGACTATTACCACCACCTACCTTTCAAGGTGTGATGAAAAGAAAATCAATTTATGTAGAGCATTCAATTTAGCATCTGATACTATAGCAGACACTGCAAATAAGTAAACATTCTTTGATACTACTGGCCTTCAAGAACTACCTTAAAAATTACCTAGCCCTACCTTACTGAAGTGTACAGATGTCTACAGGGCTGTTGCCCTAAAGTACAGCCTTCATACCCATTTTAACTTTTCTGTCTTATTCTTCTTTTATATCTCCCTTACAGTTGGCTTTCAGCTCTCACCTCTGCTGTTGCTAATATACCAGTTCCTCCTCTCCTTTATGCCCTGTTCTTAATCTTCTGGGGGTATAGAAACCAGGTTGTTAAACTTGTTACAACAACACATAAAAATAGAAATAAATTAGCACTGTGCAAGGTATTAAGGATAACAATGCTTTGCTACCTTTTGTTTTTTTAGCTGGATTCTGAAAAATTGAGGATATTAGATAAATAAGCTATTATATGAGTATCAGTATATTATACAGTTTTTTACATGGAACCATTCACATTTTAAAAGAATGAACAATGGAACTACTTCGCAGGACAGTTGTCGTAAGAACAGTAAAATCCAAGCTTGATGCCCAGGCCATGGAAAGGCCAGAAGCTAAAGAACATTAGATTAACCAAGACGAAAAGAGATGATAGCAAGTGTCTAGAGATTTAGAAAAGGAGGGAAGGTTGGCCAAAGAGGATTTCCAGGAGCCTCAGGTGGAGGCACGGATCCCTCTGTGCACCTTCAGGGGGGCAGTGGGAAGAACAGAATGTCCCTTACTACAGAATACAAAGAGAGTATGAAGACCTCTATCACAAGCCAAGGGTGAGAGAAATGGTGGGAAAAGTGAAATGATCACGACCTCTGATAGGATATGAGGCTACAGTATACATGAGTTCTTCACTAACAGTAGTGAGGGGTGGCAGTAGGTAGGGACCCTAGGGCCAAACTAGGAATAGCCCTCCTGGTCTAAGATAACAGTAGCTAACAAAGCAACATCCCAGTGGAAGCCGTCAGTGAATACAGACACATGCTGGGGATGGACTCCTGAAAACAACCATATCTGTACTGGCAGTGGACTTGCAGCCAGGCTGTGACAGTGCATTTAAACCTGTATTCCACAGCCTACATGCTGCAAATGATGGCTGCCAATGCTGCCTGGTTCTGTCTCTGTGCCCTGGAAAGACTGAGTCTGTGGAACTTTTCAACTTTTTCTGGTAGGGCCTGCAGCAGGAGGAGAGGAAGAGAAGGGCATGGGAGAAAATTTACAGTGTACATTTCCAAAGCAAAACCTTCCCTTTTTGCCTTTGGGGAGTGGGGTGGCTAAAGGTCAGGGACTGAGATGAGATGCCAGAGATACCTATAACGCTTTCTTCTCACTTCTCTCACTTCAGTTTTTATAATTCACAAAGCTTTCCAACTTGCATTTCCCATTTGATTCTCTACAACATCCTATACGGTTGGTATACACAAAATAAACATGTGACGGTACATGGAGGCGCTCTAACAACTTAAAAATAGGGAAACAGATTATCCAAAGGTAACTACTGAGAGAGACAATAAACCCCCAGGTTTTCCAAATACAAGTCAGTTCACCAGGTCCCTGTCCATGCTAGCCCAAGTGCTCATGGGGTCCCAAGTGTTGCAGATGTTTTCTCCTCCTTCCACTCATATTTAAGCCTGGGTCTCTGCCTGCTTGGAGGTTCTTTCTTCCAGCCTCTTGGGCCACCTCACTAAAAATGTCCTTGCTCAGAAGGGACCCCCACCTCTTGCCTGCCTTGCTATGCCTTTCAAATAACTAGGCCTCTTTCCTGAACCCCTAAGGAGGTCTGTCTTCTTGAATTGTATAAGAAAAATCATGATTCCAAGGAGATTAGCAGTCCAAGGAAAGCATGCCAAATCAGAGAGAATGGTATTCACAGACTGACCTGGATTCTAAGATCAGCTTTATGGATTTCCAGGTGTAAACCCTGGGCATATTACTTCAGTTTCCTAAGCCTCAATTCCCTCATCTATAAAATGGGATTTTATATAGTATAAATGATATCCATAACACAACTGATTCTTAATATGTTGATTTCCCATCCTATTTCACCATCTACAGTCTTCCTTCTAAAATTTGCTGGACTTTCCCTTCACAAAGCCCCACTCTTAACACTCCATCCCCAGCTCCACTGATGATCCATATTCTGCAGGACTGATAAAACCACAGGATTTCCCAAAACCGAGTCTGGACTTGGTAGGTCACACTCAAGACTAAAATCAGAAAAGTCTATGAAGGGCTATGAAGTCATGCTAAGAGGCTATGAAGGCAATGGCATCCCAATCCAGTACTCTTGCCTGGAAAATCCCATGGATGGAGGAGCCTAGTGGGCTGCAGTCCCTGGGGTCACTAAGAGTCAGACACGACTGAGCGACTTCACTTTCATGCATTGGAGAAGGAAATGGCAACCCACTCCAGTGTTCTTGCCTGGAGAATCCCAGGGATGGGGGAGCCTGGTGGGCTGCCGTCTATGGGGTCGCATAGTAGGACACGACTGAAGCGACTTAGCAGCAGCAGCAGCATGAAGTCATGTTAAGAGAGCTCGTGGGAGAATAGGTTTAGCTAGGTCCAGGATACCATGCAGCAGAAAGTAGCAGGCAGAAGCCAGAAGGAAATGAGCATGCTTTTGCTTTATTCATGGCAAGTGATCCCAGACTGTCTGCCTATGACAGTCTCTTAAGCATGGAGTAGAAGAGTAACTACCTGTAAGTTATCTGTACTAGGGGTAAAAATAAGCCCCAAACTAGTCACCCTGTATCTTGGCCCAAGCTTGCCCAGGTACCCTCACTCACCAGTAGCAAGGCTGAGCTCAGCCAGCAAGTTCTTCTTTTGTGTTACAGGGTCAGCACCAACTGCCTCAGGGAAGAGGGCTCACCTAAAACAAAGAGAAGTCAGTCAGGGTCTTGCTCAAAAGAGCCCTGAGCTTAGGTAAATGCATGCATTTGAAGTTCCTGCCCTTACAGGTCTTGCAACCTAGCAAAAAACAGGTTAATAAACAGTTTCAGGTTGTGCTAAGGGCTATAAAGAAAAACAAAGCAGAGCAAGGAAAGAAAGAATGACTATGAGTGAAATGAGGTCTATTTTAGATAAAAGTCAAGGAAGACTTCTCCAAGAAGCAGTCGCTTGACAGAGACTCAAGTAAGGAGGTGAGATCTGCAAAGATCAGAGGAAGAGAGGTTCAGAGAAGGGAAATAAGCACAAAAGCCCTGAGGCAAAATGGGCAAGAGGAAGCTTGTTACACTAAGAAGGAGAAAGTCTACAGAACTAGAATGTAGTGATGGAAAGAAAGAGGTTCCTCCAGGCTTCCAAAACCTAGAACCCAGATGGGACAAACTTCCAAGCACTATGAGGCTGACTTCAGTTTTCTCCACTTACCTCGTCCTCTGCTGGGACAAAGAAACTCCTATATTATTACTTGGAATGTGGGGTAGAAATGACTGGGGTAGAGAATAGTAGCACAGTGCCAAGCCTTGTCGTAAACCCTTTGTTTGTATTAACTCATTAAATCTTTATGAACTCTGGTAAGGTTGGTGTGATATTACATTCTTCACTTTTTCTAAGGGAAAACAGATACAGAGATGTTAAGTAAATTTGCCCCAAGTCACACAGCTAATAGATGGCAGACTTGGGACTTCAACCTGAGTTCAACCTCCAGGGCTTGCCTTCTTAATCACACATTATACCACTTCTCAAAAAACAGAAGGAAAAAAGAAAGAAAACGCATGCTCTAGTCCTGGCTGACATGACTCAGAGCCCTCATTCATACCCAACGCTGGGATACTCTCCATTTACTTGCAGTCCAGGCTTTTTACTAAACACCAGTTGACTCCTGAGTCCTTCAGCCAGGTAGTTCCAGAGGATACTGTGAGCACAAAACTATGATAATCACCACCACCACAACAGTCATTTAACTGCCATTAACACTTAAGGCACACTTTGAAATCGTCTAAGTACTGGGTTAAGCACTTTACATGTACTATTTTATTTCCGAGAAGGAATGACAGCTGCTCTAAGACCTGGGTAGAAGGATCTGGGGGCAGGGCTCCAGGTATGAACAAAGTAGCAAACACAAAAAACTAAAGGATCTCTGCAGGCTGGGGTTAAAGCCCAAAAGCAAGCCCCAAAGAGGAGGCACTAAGAGGTAGGAGCTAACAGGAAAGGACTATCAGCTCTTCCAATTAAATAACATGTCAACAAACTGTAAACCCTTCTCCCATTTCCCAGTCCCCATGGTTCAGCAAACAGTGTAACAATTCTCTCAAGTACATATTTACACTTCAAAATGTTCAGGCTCTTCAACCCCTTCTTCCCTCATCCCCAAGTCCTTGAAGGGTTTTTTTTTTTTTTCTAATGGCTCTACATCCAAACCATCTTTATTCCCCACTGTGTCAACTTCCTCTTGGTTCAGGATCTCATTATCTCCTGCATGCACTGCTGGAATATTTCTTAAAATTTACTGACAGTACAAGGACAGGCTGTTAAGAGTAGCCTCTTGCCTGGTCTCTCTTTCACTAGTCTTCCACCGCCACTTCCACTCCAATCTATTGGAGCCCACACTTTTAGACTCCTGTTCCTAATGCCACTCCCCTGCTCAAAAAAATGGCATGGCTCCCAATCACCTCAGCCTTGCTCTGTAGACTCTTACACCCCAGGTCTGGTCATCACTTACGACTGTTGGCCTTCCAGTTACCATACTTTTATCCATGTTGCTGTCTCACTTGAAACGACTCTCTTCATTTACTCATACTCAAATCATCTTAATCTTCAAGGCCTAGCAATTAGGTGAAGTTATCCTAAACCCTTCCTCTCCTCTCTGTTGTGTTCTTGAAAATACCTCTGGCTGTGACTACAATCAAAGCTCTGTCCTCACCATCCACTAAGGCTTCAGAACAGTTCCTCTGTTTTTCTTCCATGTAAACATTACTACTGCTTCTAGACAAAGAAGACCTAGTCAGTTAAGATTTCTGTTCAAATTTCTACTACTCTTACTATGGATCTATCTCCTAACAAGAGATCTGAGTTTTAATCTGAGCCTCAGATTCTTTAATTACAAAATAGGCATACAATTCCCATTGATATAGAATCAATGTGATACTGTAACAGGAGAGGAAAGGGCAAGAGTGAAGGTGGGAGACCCAGCCAAATCATTAACAGCTCTTTCTGTCAATTGCAAACCCTCCCAAGTCTTCTATCCAATGAATCAAAAAACAATTCCTGGGTCTAGTTAGCCACAGTTACAACTCTGGGTTGGGGATTATAGCAGATGCAGGGCCGAAAGAGAACAAATCTTATCCTTGGGCTCCTAGAAGTCCAGGGCAAGACTGTGTCAACTTCCTACAAATATACTAAAAATATTAGGCAGGCTATGGAAAATAGTATGCAGGTTCTTAAAAACTAAAACAGAGGTACTGCATGATCCCACTCCTGGGCACACATCCAGAGAAAACTCTTAATTCAAAAAGATACACGCACCCCAATGTCCACAGCAGCACTATTTACAATAGCCGAGACATGAAAGGTATGGCTTGTATACACACACACACGAACTTTTTTTTATTTTTTGCTTTTCCTGTTTATTTTTTTAAAAATTCAAAATAGGTCAAAAAGAACAATCACTAGAACTTCCTTGGTGACACACTGGGTAAGAATCCACCTGCCAATGCAGATGACACAGGCTGGATCACTGGTCTGGGAAGATCCGATGCCATGGAGCGCCTAAGCCGGTGCACCACAACTAGTGACCCTGTGAGCTGCAACAAGAGAAGCCACCACAATGAGAAGCCCGGGCACCACAAAGAAGAGTAGCCCCTGCTCACTGCAACTAAAGAGAGCCCGCATGCAGCAATGAAGACACAGCCCAATCAAATTAAAAAAAAAAAAAATCATCAAGGATACAGGTGCCAGACCTAAGGCCAAAGGGTAGATAGGATGCCTTCTTCAGAAAGTTGGGAAGACTTGTGTTTTAAAAGCTGGCTCTAACATAAATAGCTAGATGAGTTTTCCATTGATCCAGCTTCCACTGCCCTACCTCCCAACATGGCACAACTGACTTGCCTCGAAGGCCTTGGCTGAAGAACCTCATATACACACAGCCTGGTACAGCAGTACTCAGGTAACTGGAACGATCTCATCCCACTATGGTCTCATTCCAGACCTGTCTTCATTGTGTGAGTTCTGCCACCTCTTGAAAATATGGCTATGTCAGCACAAGACAACATCGAATCTTTACAGTGATTAATTAAACCATAATGGAGTATTACTCAGCCATAAAAAAGAATGAAACAGTGCCAATTTGCAGCAACATGGATGAACTCAGATTATCATACTAAGTGAAATAAGCCTGAAAGAAAAATACTGTATGATACCACTTATATGTAGAATCTAAAATATGATGCAAATGAATATTAACAAAATAGAAATAGATTCACAGACACAGAAAACAAACTTATGGTGACCAAAGGGGAAGGGGGGATGTAAGAATAGGAGTTTGGGGGATGTAAGAATAGGAGTTTGGGATTAGCAGATACAAACTACATATAAAATAAACAAGGTCTTATTGTATAGCATAGGAACCTATATTCAATGTCCTACAATAAATCATATTGGAAGAGAATACAAAAAATACACATTCATATAACTGACTCACTTTGTTGTACACCAGAAACTAATACAAAATAACACAACCTTATAAATCAAAAATATATATTAAAAAAAAGAATACTACGTACAACCTAACAGTTTCAAGAGTGCTCTGTATTGTAAAAGTGGTGGGGGGAGGAGGAATCAGTCTGACTAGAAGTGGCTTCAGAAGCTTCATTTGAGCAACGGCTTAGGCCAGGCCTTGATACAGGGTGACAGAAAGACCTGGGCTACTGCTGGACTAAGTGTTATGTTGGCAACCCTCCTAATCCTAATACCCTGTGAAGCAAGTGACGGAATGCCCACTTTATAGCCAAGGTAACTGAATACGGGTCTTCCCTGGTGGCTCAGTGGTAAAGAATCCGCCTGCCAATGCAGGAGACACAGGTTCAACCCCTAGGTTAGGAAGATCCCCTGGAGAAGGAACCCACTCCAGTATTCTTGCCTGGGAAATCTCATGGACAGAGGGGCCTGGCAGGCTATAGGCCATGGGGTCAGAAAAGAGCCAGACACAACTTAGTGACTAAAACTGAAGATGGATGAGGAGGCTAAGTGTATCATTCAGACAAAGATCTGGTAAACAGCAGAGCTAGGATTTGAAACTAGGTCTCCTTTACTTTACTCCAAAGTCTATGTGCTGGCTTCATGATCTGCCTTACTCATGTAGCAACATGAAAGGAAGACCAGATAATCTCTAGAGCTCATTCTACCTCAAAATCCAATTATTTGAATGGGGGTAGGGGGAGGGGAAGGATTATACAAAAAGATCTTCACAATCCAGATAATCACGATGGTGTGCTCACTCACCTAGAGTCAGACATCCTGGAATATGAAGTCAAGTGGGCCTTAGGAAGCATCACTAAGAACAAAGCTAGTGGAGGTGATGGAATTCCAGTGGAGCTATTTCAAATCCTGAAAGATGATGCTGTGAAAGTGCTGCACTCAATATGCAAGCAAATTTGGAAAACCTCGCAGTGACCACAGGACTGGAAAAGATCAGTTTTCATTCCAATTCCTAAGAAAGGCAATGCCAAAGAATGCTCAAACTACCGCACAATTGCACTCATCTCACATGCTAGTAAAGTAATGCTCAAAATTCTCCAAGTCAGGCTTCAGCAATACGTGAACGGTGAACTTCCAGATATTCAAGCTGGTTTTAAAAAAGGCAGAGGAACCAGAGATCAAATTGCCAACACCCGCTGGATCATCAGAAAAGCAAGAAAGTTTCAAAAAAAAACATCTATTTCTCCTCTATTGACTATGCCAAAGCCTTTGACCGTGTGGATCACCATCAACTGTGGAAAATTCTTCAAGAGATGGGAATACCAGACCACCTGACCTGCCTCTTGAGAAATCTGTATGCAGGTCAGGAAGCATCAGTTAGGACTGGACATGGAACAACAGACCGGTTCCAAATAGGGAAAGGAGTATGTCAAGACTGTATATTGTCACCCTGCTTATTTAATTATATGCAAAGTACATCATGAGAAACACCAGCTTGGAGGAAGCACAAGCTGGAATCAAGATTGCCACGAAGAAATATCAATAACCTGAGATATGCAGATGACACCACCCTTATGGCAGAAAGTGAAGAACTAAAGAGCCTCTTGATGACAGTGAAAGAGAAGAGTGAAAAAGTTGGCTTAAAGCTCAACATTCAGAAAACTAAGATCATGGCATCTGGTCCCATCACTTCATAGGAAATAGATCGGGAAACAGTGGAAACAGTGGCTGACTTTATTTTGGGGGACTCCAAAATCACTGCAGATGGTGATTTGCAGCCATGAAATTAAAAGACGCTTACTCCTTAGAAGGAAAGTTATGACCAACCTAGACAGCATATTAAAAAGTAGAGACATTACTTTGCCAACAAAGGTCTGTCTAGTCAAGGCTATGGTTTTTCCAGTGGTCAGGTATGGATGTGAGAGTTGGACTGTAAAGAAGGCTGAGCACCGAAGAACTGATGCTTTTGAACTGTGGTGTTGGAGAAGACTCTTGAGAGTCCAGTCCCTTGGACTGCAAGGAGATCCAACCAGTCCATCCTAATGGAGATCAGGCCTGGGTGTTCACTGGAAGGACTGATGTTGAAGCTGAAACTCCAATACTTTGGCCACCTGATGTGGGGAGCGAACTCATTTGAAAAGACCCGGATTCTGGGAAAGATTGAGGCCGGGAGGAGAAGGGGACGACAGAGGATGAGATGACTGAATGGCATCACCAACTTAGTGGACATGGGTTTGGGTGGACTCCAGGCGTTGGTGATGGACAAGGAGGCCTGGTGTGCTGCGGTTCATGGGGTCGCAGAGTCGGACACGACTGAGCGACTGAACTGAACTGACCCCATGGACTGTAGCCTGCCAGGCTCCTCTGTCTGTGTAATTCTCCAGACCAGAATACTGAAGGGAGCAGCCATTCCCTTCTCCAGGGTACCTTCCAGATCCAGGTATCAAACCCTGGTCTCTTGCACTGTCAGCAGATTCTTTACCGCCTAAGCCACCAGGGAAGCCCCAATGATACATAATAAATAATAGTGAAAGTACATTTTTCCTTTCTCTTAAGTCTTTTTTATTGTTTGATTTATCTTTTGTGGTACTTAGATCGAAAAAAAATACCTATCACTGAGTCAGTTATGCCAGGCCCAGTAGCCCTGTACAGATTTGAGAGTTGGGCCATAAAGGCGGCTGAGTGCCAAAGAATTAATGCTTTCAAGTTGTGGTGCTGGGAAGATTCTTGAGAGCCCCTTGGACAGTAAGGAGATCAAACCAGTCAATCCTAAAGGAAATCAACCCTGAATATTCATTGAAAGGACTGATGCTAAAGCTGAAATTCCAATACTTCAGCCACCTGATGCAAAGAGCTGATTTACTGAAAAAGACCCTGATGCTGGAAAAGACTAAAGGCAGAAGGAGAAGGGGAGGGCAGAGAATAAGATAGTTAGATAGCATCATTGACCCAATGGACATGAATTTGAGCAAACTCTGNCTAAAGCTGAAATTCCAATACTTCAGCCACCTGATGCAAAGAGCTGATTTACTGAAAAAGACCCTGATGCTGGAAAAGACTAAAGGCAGAAGGAGAAGGGGAGGGCAGAGAATAAGATAGTTAGATAGCATCATTGACCCAATGGACATGAATTTGAGCAAACTCTGGGAGACAGTGGACAGAGGAGCCTGGCATGCTGCAGTCCACAGGGCTGCAAAGAGTCACACACGTCCTAGTGACTGAACAACAACATCCCTACAGAATCCCTGCTGTTTAGAGTAGAGCAAACTCCAGGGAATATAGGAAGACTGAAAAGGTGTTTCTGAAGTGACATCTTCCTCGGGATAGAGGAAGGAAAATGGAAGCTAGTTCTCTAGGCCTCCAGGGTGACAACCAAGGCACAAGTGAGCAGTCACAGGACATAATCATAGCATAACAGCTCCAGGTCCAATCAGGCAGCGCTCTCCTGCAGGTAGTCTCAGACCCATTTCTGGTACCATCAGCACGTGAAGGTGCACAGCTGCCCATACAGCAGGGAGTATGAGACTGGCCACAGAGCAAACAGCTTTTGTCCCAGGAGCCACATCTGCCAATCTATTTTAGTTCTGTTCAGCCTGCCCCTTAACATCTTGGCCTCAAAACCCTAACTGCCTCAATTTTTGTGAGGTCAGCTCTTCCCAGCCTGGACCAAACCCCACGGTCTTGCAGTTTCAAACTCCTTCCAAAGACAAGAATACCTGACCTTGACTCTGACTGGCTCTATTGTGTGTTGCCTATGCCCTGGCATAATAAACCAACTGGCTGTGTTGCTGTGGGGGTTAAAAAGATGAACTCACAACATAATAAAAATGCAGCCAAGTCACAAAATGGCTCAGTAAAACCCTCTTCTACTCCGCAATAAAGACAGGTGTCAGGATGCACAGCATATCACAAAGAGAGGCCTGGGAGGGCAGCTGCTTTCTTAATGACAGGTCACATTAGGGCTCTAGAGCCCAATTCATGTCCATGTATGAGAACACAATACATGCCATAAATAGATGAAACTCAATCCAGGCAGTGTCTAGGCTGCCTGGAGGAATGTCCAGAGAATACAACAGATATGCCAGACAATCATTCTTGCCTCTGCCCTTTCTAGGCAGCTAATAGCGTTTCTCCCTCCTCAGCTGAAGCTGTCTCCAGTTTTCCCCTTTTCCTTCCCCGAAAAACCAACCCTGCAGGAATCATCAAGGGAGGCACAAGTAATTACTGTTTTCTTTTCTCCATGCTAATGAGACAGTTGGATGGTTCCCCTTCCCCCTGCGGAGCTGGAAGCAAGAATCTAAGGCTTTACAATCTGTAACCAACAAACCAAAGCTGGGGCAAGAGAGTGTGCTGCAAATGAATGGTATAGAAGATGGCTTTTTGTCCCTGATGAGACCAGAGCTGGAAGAGGCCCCACCATTTCACATAAGGGGTGTTAAGACCAGAATGAGGAGAGAGCTGTCCAAAGTGGTGGAAGGAAGGCAGGCAGTGGCAAGGCCCAAATCAGTCTCCTTACTTCTAACCAGAGCACTTCCCATTCAGACTTCCTATGGTACAGATAACTTTGGAGGTGAACTCAATGTGGAACCTGGAAATGCGAATTTCAAGTTCACATATAAGTTTCCGAATAGGTATTTAGAAAGCAATGACAAAGCTCTGCAGAAGTGGATTCAGCCCCACTCTGGGGTGGAAGGCCAGGAGCTCAGAGACAATGCCAATTTTACCCCAAATTTTAAGCCACAAGTAGATGGTCAGGCAAAAACACAATCTGTGAATTTTAGTTGAGATTCAGTGTAGTTACATGAAGACTGTAGATACCAAGGGTGGGGTCAGAACTAACTTTAAGAATGAATTTCAGGCCCAATGGATAAAGGACCACTTTAGAACACTAGGACCTGTCAGCTAGTCCAATCCTTGTATTTGACAGATGAAGAAATCAAATCTAGCATTATTGAAGGCATCACAGGGAAAGACCCAGGGTGAAGCAGCAGACTGAAAGATGCTATGGCTCAAAGCTAGCCATGACCTGCCTGCCTAGCCATGGTCAGAAAATCAGGAAGACAGGGCCTCCAGGGAAAAAAGCCACCATTCACAAAGGCTGTGGTAAGAAAATAGTTCAAGTTTTTAAACTGGAATAATCTGCAGAATCGTAACAAAATTTTTAATTTTTTTTTTAACCTGAAGACAATCTCCTGTCAGCCTCTAAAACCTCTTCCCTTCTCTCTCACTTCTATCCCAGCTCTATCGCCTCAAGTTGGATTCAGCAACTCAGATTCAGCCCTCAAATAATTCTGACTCCTGGCAAGAAATACGTAATTCCCACCCCTACCCATAGGGCCTAGACATCAACCCTTCCTTCCCGCTCTCCTAGGCAGCATGGCAGAGTCGAAACAGCAAGCATACAGATCTGGGTTTAAGCCCTGGATCTGGCCACCTAAACTGGGTATCCTTAGGCGTTATTAGTTAACTGCCTTCCTAAGTTTTGATGTCTGTTTTTTCCACCGTTCTTCCCTACTTAGGGAGAGGAATACTTAGGTATTCCTCTGTATCCTCAATGAGTCAGTCACTGTCTACTGAATGATCCTCTAAAACTCAGTTCCCACATCTGTAAAATGCTATCTGTGACAATATCACCTATCTCAGAGTCATGAGAAAGAAAAAACGTAAATTGCCTGGATCAGTGCCTGGCCCTTATTCCTCTACTCTATCAAGGATGTCAGGGCCAAATGTTTGCCTGTACTGAACTAGATGGCCCATCCTCGAGACACCATGCCTCACTGAACCCTAGGGGCAGCTGGACCTGACCTCCAGTGTCTGTTCCACTCTAGTAATTAGACTGAGTGTCAGTTACTGAAACCTTGTCAATAAAAACAGCTAACGATATGACTATTCTCTTCACATTCAAAGGCAGTGAATTTGAAGCAAATGAGCTGTGTACTTACACAAATACTCCAGACTGAAAGGAGAGGGGTACACAGGATAAAAGGGGAAAAAAAAAAAAAAAAGGGAAAAGACTGTGATCCTAAGGTGGAGTCTTACACAAGAAAGTCCAGATCCCAAGAGGTGGCTAAAGTCATCTGAAGGGCCAGAGACCAAAACAAATTGGCTGAGGTCACATAGAAAGCTGAGGAACAAAGAAGTTTGGAACCCACCACTGCGGTCTCCCATCTAGTGATTTCTCCTGTCCTCCAGGGTAGACACATAGTCCTAGGAAAAAGGGAGTGAGGCATTGGGGGCTCAGGGTAGTGGCAGAGAGAACATAAGAGATGCCAAATGGTACTTACGTCGTTTCCTGCTTTGAAAGGTGACTAAGAAATCAATTCGGCCTTTTGTTTTGCAGGGACCTAATACGCTCTGAAAGTTGAAGGAAATATCTGGACAGAACAAGTGCCAGCAGTTAGGGAAGGGCACAGTATGCCCTCAAACTATCATGAGTCCCTCTCTCACAACCTCCACCCACCTGTCTCCAACTTCACAACTCAAACTATAAACTATGTTCCAAGTTTTCTAGGATATCTGTCTTTCCCAGACATAACCTAGGAGGTGAAGCATAGATACGTAGCAGAGTAATAGTTCTGTGTCATGAGAAAAAACCTGATTGGTTCTTTTCTTTGTTTCATTCAACACATTCACCTAAACTTCTGGGAAAGTTAAGTGATTTGCCCAAGGTCACAGCTAATAAGGGCAAATCAGGGCTTACCCATGCCCTGTGTCCTTTGTGACATGGTGACCTTCAGAAAATTTGACTCTTACAAAGTTGTGAGATGTAGGTAGGGGAGCTGTTCTCTGTTAAATCATACTGCCGCAGCTTCTAAAGTCTCATTTGACACCTCCAATTCATTTCAGGCTTACTCCTGACATTTATCTCCTCTTACAGAACTTTCATAATTACTTTCTAACTCAGAGATCAGCAAACTTTCTGTATAGTGCCAGCAGTCTCTGTAGTATTTGACTCTGCCAAGGTAATATGAAACCAGCCATAGATGAACAAATGAGTGTGGCTGTGTCCCAGTACAACTTCATGGAAAGAGGCTGCAGACTGATTCAGCCCACAGGCCACAGTTTACTTGACATCTGTTCTAACCAATCTACTGTCTCCAATCACCCTGTCTCTCAATCCACCAGACATACTCCTATCACAGCCCTACAGCCCCAACGGACTCCCTTTACCTACAGGATAGTTTAAACCCTAATCTCATCCTCTATCGTACCCTTCCCTGCTCACTGTATTCCAATCACAGCAGACTGTCACCTAGCAACTTCCTACCTTCCATCACGCTATTCCCTAAAACCTGCAATGCCCTTCTCCATTCCTCTGACAATATTACCTATTCGGGGCAAGTTCAAATGCTAACACCTGTGGGGAATCTTACCTTTTTCTGTCTTACTTAACTAGTCACTATATGGCTGTCCTTCATCCACTACTGCCTCCCTACTCCCTCCACAATTCTAAGCTTCTCAGGGGGCACAGAGTGTGTCTTATTCAACTCTGTATCCTTTGCAGTACTTAACACCCAGGGTCCACTGACTGAACAGGCTTTCAGGCTACGAGAAAGTAACTAGAACATGGGGATTTTTGGTCCTAATAGACCGTGAGATTACTTACAGCATCAACAGAACCTTCAGGCTGTTTCAAGGACTGTCTCCCTCCCTCCCCAACATGTTTCCTTGTCTGTCCAGCTAACTAATCAAGACAGGGGTCAAGACCAAGGCATTTCACTAAGTTGCTTCTAGCCTATGCTGATACATGTGAAGAGAAGAAGAATTCTATTTCCAGAGCTCCTTGTCCCTGACCTCAAACTGTAACCTTAATACCAGCCATCAACTGATCTCAGACACAGATGTAGCCCTAGATCAGCAGACAGCCCTCTAAAAAGTGTAGGTACCCCACAGGCAGGGGATTTCACCCAGGGACAGGCTCAGGGCATGCAGACCAACCTCAACTGAAAGGAGAACTCAAAGGTATGTGCTAAGAATCATCAGGAGCAACACCTCTGAATGCAAAGGGATCATTGTGGAGGTTCAGGGGCCCTGTAGCCCACAGGTAAGACTATCCTAGCTTGAGGAAGCTGTAAGGTCAAAGACTAATGGCCGATAGGGAAAAACAAAACAAATACACAGAAGAATTTTTCGCCTAAGCCCAGAACAGAACATTCCATCTGGGTAAGTAAGCTTGTCACAGGCATGGGGTACTTAGCATATCTGCCATTCCAGGATTACAGCTGTCAAGTTTTAATTAGCGTAATTAGAGTTAAAAATGTAATTTCATTTCAGGGGTATTCTGAACAGATTCCATTAATTTCTTTTTTAAAAGAACACAGTAAAGAGGGGCAGGCATGCAGAGGATTTTGGCATCAGAGAAGTAAAGCCCTCTGCCTGGGTGGATGAGCTTTCAAACCATTGCCAAGAACCCCCAGCATCTCTGCAGGTTTGGCCCAGAGGGCAGAAGCTGCTGCTCTTCAGCTTTCTTCCCTAGTTTTGTCTCTAAAACTGTTTCAGTTAGCGTCTGCTAATAGACCCACCCGTCTTCTCCCCACCTGCTCCTGTGTTACTACCACTGAGTGGCTACTATGACAGTCCTATGTCTAGCAAGGGGCAGGGCTGTCAATCTGACTGGCTACATGTTGGGCACTACTCTAATGCCTACCCCCATCCCCCTTATCAACTGTTCCTGGACCCACCTTTGTGGTTTCCTTTGTGCTAGTTCCCTGGTCTGGAGTAATCTCCTTGTGCCCCTACTCTTACTCTTCCTTCAGAGCCAGATTAAAGTTATCTCCTCCAGAAAAAACCTACCTTCATGCCTCTGTGATTCCAGAATACCCTGGATACGCCTCTATTAAGGCACACAAAGAATACTGTGGTTTCTCTAACTCTGATGTTAGACTGTGAGGTCTTTCAGGGCAGGGACTGGGTCTTGATCTAGGAATCTTTAGCACTAGCACAAGCCCTGACACACAGGAGATACTCAACAAATATTTGTTGGATGACCAATTCCAGGGGGAATTTGGTCTGAGCACATTAGCAGCTGAGCATACTAAGGCCCTGGGTTCTACAATGCATAGGAATAGCTGGTCATGAGTCCCTTCTCCCTCTGCGCACAGGGCTAGTACAGAAACCTGACTCAGCCCTCCCACTGATCCCAAATGATGATTGATCTCTCCCATTAGAGCCTACTCACTCCTTAGGGACCTTGGAAATGTGACGAGAAAGCCAAAGCAAGCAGAGCATCTCCCCTTATCCTCCTCAACCACTGGTTTTAAGGAATTTCCTCCACTGTTCGAAGGGTTTTGACTTCCCTGGTGGCTCAGTGGTAAAAAAAAAAACAAACCCCACCTGCCAAGCAGGAGACTAGGGTTCGATCCCTGGGTCGGAAGATCCCCAGGAGAAGGAAATGGCTACCCACTCCACTATTCTTCCCTGGGATATCCCATGGACAGAGGAGGCCTGGCAGGCTACAGTCCATAGCACTGCCAAAGATTCACACACAACTTACTGACTAAGCAACAATAATTGAAGGGATTCAGGGAAAAGGTCTCAGCTCTAGCTCAGTCTACAGAAGGGTAAGGGACACCCCTGGTTTAAAAAAAAAAAGTCCATCAGCTTGGTTTAGAAAAAAAACTCCATCAACTTGGAATCAGTGTTACAGATGCTCAAAAATACTGTAGTGCAGTACAACAGAGAACATGCTATGTGACACAGGGCAGCCAAGTTACTTCACTTCTCTGAGCTCATTTCCTTTTCAACCTATCCCGGTGAGTTGCTAGGGGAAATGAACATACAAAGAGGCTTTATCAACATTAACACTAAATGATTTTTCCATCTGAAGAAGGGGCCTGTATTACGTACCTAGCACTATATTACATGAGTCTATAAAGGTGAAGAAAATATATCAAAGGGGGATATACATTAACCATTTCCCCATTTGCTCAGGACAGCCCTGCCTGCTGGTCCCTAGGGAAAAGGGCTATACCAGCAGGACCTTTGTGTCGACAAGCATAACCAGATTTACTTCACAGTAATCAGATTCTCCCCAGCTAGAAACACTCCTCCAGCTTCCTCCCAGGCTCCGCAGGCCTGGCTGCAGGCCCATATCGATCCATTTCTAATTAGGATCTGTCTCAGAGCTTCTGACAGAAGGTCAGGACCTAGGCTGCCTCTGCTGGCCTCTGGCCAAAGCCCAAAATGCCTTGCCCAGAGTGGACAGAGAATGGACACTTTTGTGGTAGAAAAGTATCCCAGATTGAACTTATCATAAACCAGCAGGAAATTTTAGAGCTGAAAAGATCCTCTATGAGCATGAGCTTTGTTGTATTACAGTTGAGAAGGCAAATGTCCAGAAAAGATAACTTGTCCAAGGTGGTACAGAAAGGTAATGCAGATCTTCCTCTCTATCAGTTTCCCAGCCTGGCTGCACAACAGAAGGACTCTGGGGACTTGTTAAAAATACAGTTCTCCCAGCCCCACCCTAGAAAGTCTAATCTGGAACATCTACAGTGACTCTGGCTCTTTTGCCAGTATATGATCACCTTCCAATAGACGTGAACCCTGATATCACAAGATCCAGTTTGGAACTAGACTGAAATACACCTTGGCCCGTAACAGTATCATTTAGAAGCAATCCGCTATTGTTTGATCCAGCCCTCCCCCACCTGCCATAGTAACAGTTACTCTAAAGGCCTTAGTCAAAGCATCTGTCATAAATGGTTCTGACTTCCTAATGGTCTGCTAGCGTAGCTGTCAACAAAGACATTTCCTTTCAAAACTAGTCTGAAACTAACATGTCTCTTATGAAAATTAGAAATATTGAGAGAAATTTAAGAAACAGTGAGAAATGGTGTGGTGCTGAATGTGTGGCACTGGGGCATGGGCAGATGTCAGTGTGTACACACGGGAGTACTTGTGTGGATACATAAGGGAGAGGGCAGAGTGGTGTCTGTAAGACAGGTCTGCAGATATTTGCACGACACACACAATTCTGGGTATCTAGGTAGAAAACCTAGACAAGGGTTTTCTAGATCTAGGGACAAGGGTATGAGAGGACAAGTGTGTGGGTACATGGCAGGAGGAAGTAAGATGACCTCAAGGTATAAGGGAAGGTAAGTATAGACATGGACAGGAGAAGAAATATGTGCACCTTTGTAACTCAATTGTGTGTTTATGTGTTGCAAAGCATATAAACCTATAGGGATAAAAGGGGGTATGTGTGTGTCTGTGTGACCCAGACACCTGTATGTGTGAAGAAACAGATCCATGAGCATTTCTGACTCATCTAGCCCAAGCTTTGCCTGAAGGCTCATACCACTTAAGGGCAGGCCTGTCTGCAGAAATCCTCATTAAAACTGACATTCTGACAACTACTAAAAAAATAAAATGATAACACCACCCCCAGCATCGTGGGAGGTTAAGGTTAAAAAAAAAAAAAAAAACACCAATGCCAATAAAACATAAGAGACAGGTGAGACGCAAGTATGCCATGATTACCTCTCACCTTCACCAAGAGGAGGTGTTATTTGGAGTTAAACATTGTGTAGTTGATTCAGGTCTCAACCCAAAGGCCTGGATTTCCTGGGCTGCCTGGGGAAGAGGTCAAGAAAGAAGAAAGTAGGTAGAAAAAGGACAATTAGGAAGATGAAAGGAAAAGGACTGAAGAAACCAGAAGTAAAAGACAAGGGCATCTCGAGAGAGCGAAAAGGGAAGGAAAGGAGAATAGAAAGAAGTTTCCTTTTTAGGCAGCCTGGGATTTGGGGCACGGGTAAATCAGTAAGTGGGGCCTGACCTCTGTACCTCCTCATTGCTTTTCCTTTAACCATTTCCTCCATCTGTTTGACCCAGCCCTCCCCCACCTGCCATAGTAACAGTTACTCTAAAGGCCTTAGTCAAAGCATCAGATGGTGGTTCTTCCCACCATCTTTGCCAACTGATCTTCTAAATCTTCAAAGAAAGTCAAATGCTACCAGCTTCTAGAAGCTTCCAAGATTTCTCTCAGAAGTTCTCTCTCAAGAAATTCCATAAACTGCCAGAGCAGTTTGTCATATTGCACTTATAGCATTTAACATTCAATCT
Organism: Neotragus moschatus; assembly: GCA_006410615.1. Taxonomy (NCBI): domain Eukaryota; kingdom Metazoa; phylum Chordata; class Mammalia; order Artiodactyla; family Bovidae; genus Neotragus; species Neotragus moschatus. The sequence goes on along the minus strand of SJYA01002112.1, from coordinate 703,641 downwards.
TATACCACAGGAATCAGTGCATGCATATTTCTGTCATTCATTCTGCAAGTACTATCTGTGCCAGGCCTGCTTCAGAGACACAAAGGAAACAGATAAATAGCACACTGTCCCTTGGCCCACAAGGTCTCAATTTCATGAATAAGAGCAGATTCAGGGGTCACACAGCACCAAAGAACAACTATGGAAGTACAAGCAAAGTACAGAAAAGATCAAAATTAACTCTGCTTATGGAGTGACCAGGCAAAGCTTCAGTGAGGAGACAGCATTTGAACTGGTATGAAAAAATGAGTAGGAATTTGTCAGGCAAAGAGGAGAAGGAGCTGAAGAGTTTCTACTCAGAGGGAACAGTCAAAACAAAAGTCATTCTACCGAACAGGAGCACAGGGAAACAGTGGGTGTCAAAACACTGCTGCTGACAGAAGGCAGCAGTGTGAGGTGGCCCCAGACTATATGAGCCTTGTAGCCACGTCCATAGTTGAAAAGTAATCCTTTCCAACCTGGAGTGGAGGTGGAGAAGAGGGGGTATTTTAAATACACATAATCTCCCTTATTTAGTTGCCCTACTTTAGAGCAAGTCCTCTCAAAACTCCTAAAAAACAAGCCCAATCCCTGGCTCTGCCTACTGCAGTGGGATCGTAAGAACTTCCCATGGAGCAGAAGGGCCAACAATGGGAGAAAAAGAAAGGGGTACAGAAGGGAGGTAGTAGGGTGTGAAGTAGGGCTCAAGGAGGAAAGAGCTGGAAGGGAAGAAAAAGAGGAGGAAGAGAAGCGGCAGCAAAGGCACAGATCTATATTGGCACTGAGACTCTTTGTTGCTGAGTTGTCCTCTATATCTTTCCAGGTAGAAAAAAATAAGGTCAACACGATGCTAGTGACAGAAATAGACCCTCCGCACCACGATGCAGCTGAGCACATTACTAAGAAGGGGTGTTCACCCAGCTCTACCAACGATCCCAAAGTATGCCAGAAACCCCAAGCCCATGCCCTAAGAGCATGAGGCAGGAAGCACCAAACAAAGGTCTGCAGTTTGAAGCAGGGGCCTTGCTGCTTAGGATCCTAGCAGAAAGCTGTGTTACATTCTCCAGATTTTAGTCTCATCAGAAAAACAAGGGGAGTAAACATGATGCTCTCCAAGGACTGAGACATTACAGAAGCTGTTACCCACAGAGGATAATGCTTCATGTGGGAATTTTCCCAACCTAACTTGATAGTCTTAACTTCATTCTTTCTACTCCAAGCTATGACCAGTTTGAAGCCAAGAAGCCAGACTCAGAATGACAGCAATCCTTGACAGTATCATACATTTAGCCTTGTCCAAAGAGTAAACTCTGGGAGATGTGACAGACAGGGAGGCATGGCGTACCAGATCTCTTTCTAATTAGATTTCTAGCTTCTCTTAAAAATACCAAAGATCTAGCAACACTAGACCCTCTGTGGTGAAGGTCAAAGGGCCTATTATAATCCTGTAATTTATTTAATGCCTTCTCACTTAATTGAAAAAACTTATGCTAACTTATCATCCATTTAGGGCTTCCCTGGTGGCTCAGTGGTAAAGAATCCGCTTGCCAATGCAGAAGACANAAGATCTAGCAACACTAGACCCTCTGTGGTGAAGGTCAAAGGGCCTATTATAATCCTGTAATTTATTTAATGCCTTCTCACTTAATTGAAAAAACTTATGCTAACTTATCATCCATTTAGGGCTTCCCTGGTGGCTCAGTGGTAAAGAATCCGCTTGCCAATGCAGAAGACACGGGTTCAATCCCTGGATCAGGAAGATCCCCTGGAGAAGGAAATGGCAACCCACTCCAGTATTCTTGCCTGGGAAATCCCACAAACAGAGGAGCCCAGCAGGCTACAGTCCACGGGGTCGCAAAAGTGTTGTACGCTATTTAGCGACTAAACAACAAAAATCATCCATTTCATAACATGACAACATAAGCATAAACTTTTAAACTACATGTAATAATATTTAAACTAATCCAACTACAAAAAAATATTTGAGCATACCAAAACATCCTGTGATTTCATGCGTCTCAGTCTGAGAACTCCAACAAAGTACATCCATTCACTTAAAAAATATCTAGGTCCTGTGGTAAGTACTTCAGTTCAGTTCAGTCACTCAGTCGTGTTCGACTCTTTGGAACCCCACGAACTGCAGCACACCAGGCCTCCCTGTCCATCACCAATTGGCGGAGTTCACCCAAACCCACGTCCATCGAGTCGGTGATGCCATCCAACCATCTCATCCTGTCATTCCCTTCTCCTCCTGCCCTCAATCTTTCCCAGCATTAGGGTCTTTTCAAATGAGTCAGCTCTTCCCATCAGGTAGCCAAAGTATGGAGTTTCAGCTTCAACATCAGTCCTTCCAATGAACACCCAGGACTGATCTCCTTTAGGATGGAGTGGTTGGATCTCCTTGCAGTCCAAGGGACTCTCAAGAGTCTTCTCCAACACCACAGTTCAAAAGTATCAATTCTTTGGTGCTCAGCTTTCTTTATAGTCCAACTCTCACATGACTACTGGAAAAACCATAGCCTTGACTAGATAGACATTTGTTGGCAAAATAGTGTCTCCTGTCTGGGTTGGTCATAACTTTCCTTCCAAGGAGTAAGCGTCTTTTAATTTCATGGCTGCAGTCACCATCTACAGTGATTTTGGCACCAAGAAAAATAAAGTCAGCCACTGTTTCCCTATCTATTTGCCATGAAGTGATGCCATGATCTTAGTTTTCTGAATGTTGAGTTTTAAGCCAACTTTTTCACTCTCCTCTTTCACTGTCATCAAGAGGCTCTTTGGTTCTTCTTCACTTTCTGCCATAAGGATGGTGTCATCTGCATATCTCAGGTTATTGATATTTCTACTGGCAATCCTGATTCCAACTTGTGCTTCCTCCAGCCCAGCGTTTCTCATGACGTACTCTGCATATAAGTTAAATAAGCAGGGTGACAATATACAGCCTTGACGTACTCCTTTTCCTATTTGGAACCAGTCTGTTGGTCCATGTCCAGTTCTAACTGTTGCTTCCTGACCTGCATACACGTTTCTCAAGAGGAAGGTCAGGTGGTCTGAGATTCCCATTTCTTTCATAATTTTCCAGTTTATTGTGATCCACACAGTCAAAAGCTTTAACATAGTCAATAAAGCAGAAATAGATGTTTTTCCGGAACTCTCTTGCTTTTTTGATGATCCAGTGGATGTTGGCAATTTGATCTCTGGTTCCTCTGCCTTTTCTAAATCCAGCTTGAACATCTGGAAGTTCACAGTTCATGTATCGCTGAAGCCTGGCTTGGAGAATTTTAAGCATTACTTTACTAGCATGTGAGATGAGTGCAATTGTGCGGTAGTTTGAGCATTCTTTGGCACTGCCTTTCTTAGGGATTGGAATAAAAACTGATCTTTTCCAGTCCTGTGGCCACTGCTGAAGTTTTCCAAATTTGCTGGCATACTGACTGCAGCATTTTCACAGCATCATCTTTCAGGACTTGAAATAGCTCCACTGGAATTCTATCACCTCCACTAGCTTTGTTCGTAGTCTGGGAAAACATCAATTAACAAGATAGGTGTGGATCCTCCCTTCGTGGAGCTCATGGTCCAATAGTATATAATGGGATGAACCCATACAGAATAGGAGGCACAAAGAAACACTACATTGAGGATCTCAAGTATATTCCACAACCGAGGGACCCCTTAAGGCAAGTTGTTTAACTTCTCTAGACCTGTTTCTTTGTCTATAAATGGGGAAGATTTAATTAGGCAGTTGCTGCTCAAAGTTCTTTCCAGCTCCAAATTCTACTTAGCATCATAAAAACTTAGCCCAATACTCTTTTCAAGTTCCTAACACTTATTAGCTTTCTCCCTTTATCTGGGAAATCATGACCAGTTGTCATGGAAATTACCATAGTGCTCCACATATTGGATGATGATGTTACAGTAATTACAAGAAACCAAAGGGAACAGGCAGCAAGAATAGTCACTTACTCAGAAAGTCACCTGCTTTCAACACATAGCTGCTCTCACTGAAGCTAGTGCGGTGGCAGGGTGGGGATCGGCAGGAACTAATTCATAAGTAAAACAGTGTTGCTTTGTATTTAGATGTTGTGGTTTCTTCCATAAGACAGCAGATTTCATCTCAGCTTGTGAGTTGTTAAAATGAAAAAAAAAAAAAAAAAGCCAATTTTACAAGGACAAGGTTCACTGAGCCTTGATTAGTTCGTTGTCCATGAAATCCTAAGAGAACCCAGGAGACAGACTTTCTAGGCATCAGGAGGACCAAAAGTTACTAGCAAAATGAAGATGATCCACCTAGTCCCATGGACTAAGACTGTAACTGGGTGAAGTTCCTTCAAAATTAGAGAGTTCCATCCAGTGCTGAGTTGGCCCAGAGGGACCAAGCAGGTAGCAAAAGTATAGCAGACCAAGTGTTTCAAAGAAAAAAGTGCTAGCCTGGTGACAAATGGTAACCGGCACTGGGCTTGGGTAGCAAAGAAACAACAGGAAATGGTGTGGACTTGGACAAACTTGAGAATTAATATTCTCTACCTAAGAGAGTCAGCCAGTAAGGAAGTAGAATGTGGAATGAGGGAGACAGAAATGAAGAACATGATTCTGTGAACACAAGCATTCTGCCAAAATGGTATGTGGCCAATTATGATATAAGGAGCCCCTGGTGGAAGGCTCAGGGAGTGGAGCTTTGTAGAATAGCTAAGGACTCTTACCACTCCTGTGAACAGGAAAATGCTCATGGTCAGCATCTTGGTCCAGCCCCTGCAACTTCCTCGAAAGTCCTACTCCTCTCTTCAAGAGAAACCAGTCACATGCCAGGGCCTCTGATCTCATACACATTATCTCCACTTAAAGCCCCAATACCCCTAGGCTGGGTTCCAACTCAACGTTAAGTACACTATAGGCCGCTGCTGCTGCTGCTAAGTCACTTCAGTCGTGTCCGACTCTGTGCGACCCCATAGACGGCAGCCCACCAGGCATCCCCATCCCTGGGGTTCTCCAGGCAAGAACACTGGAGTGGGTTGCCATTTCCTTCTCCAATGCATGAACATGAAAAGTGAAAGTGAAATCGCTCAGTCGTGTCAGACTCTCAGTGACCCCACGGACTGCAGCCCACCAGGCTCCTCCATCCATGGGATTTTCCAGGCAAGAGTACTGGAATGGAGTGCCACTGGATGCTGCCAGTCTGCAAACTCTGATCCAAAAGGTAAGATCCTTTGAAAAGATCCAGAACAGAAAGGACTTAGGAGTCCTCTGTTTTTCCAAGGAGCTATCCAAGGTCCTAGATCACTTGGTTCCTGAGCTTTACAATTCATGACTTCAGAGCCTTCTCCTCTGGCTTGGGCGTCCCTGGTGGATCAGACAGAAAAGAATCCGCTTGCAATGCATGAGACCAGAGTTCAATCCCTGGGGTGCAAAGATCCCCTGGAGAAGAAATGGCCACCCCCTCTAAGTATGCTTGCCTGGAGAATTCCACAGAGGAGCCTGGCGGGCTACAGTCCATGGGGTCCCAAAGAGTTGGACATGACTGAGTGACTAACACTTATTCCTCTGGCTTGATCTACTGTCAAAGTATCTTCTATAAAGACTCTATATTCAGTTCAGTTCAGTCACTCAGTCCTGTCCGATTCTTTGCGACCCCATGGACTGCAGCACACCAGGCCACCCTGTCCATCACCAACTTCCATAATTTACTGCGAGTAAAACTCATGTCCACTGAGTCAGTGATGCCATTCAACGATCTCATCCTATGTTATCCCCTCCTCTTCCTGTCCTCAATCTTTCCAAGCATCAAGATCTTTTCAAATGAGTCAGTTCTTCGTATCAGGTGGCCAAAGAACTGGAGCTTCAGCTTAAACTTCAGTCCTTCCAATGAATATTCAGGACTGATTTCAAGAGTATTCTTCAACACCACAGTTCAAAAGCATCAATTCTTCAGCACTCAACTTTCTTTATAGTCCAACTCTCACATCCATACATGACTACTGGAAAAACCATACCCTTGACTAGACAGACCTTTGCTGGCAAAGTAATGTCTCTGCTTTTTAATATGCTGTCTAGGTTGGTCACAACTTTTCTTCCAAGGAACAAGCGTTTTTTAATTTCATGGCTGCAGTCACCATCTACAGTGATTTTGGAGCCCCCCAAAATAAAGTCTGTTGCTATTTCCATTATTTCCCCATCTATCTGCCATTAAGTGATGGGACTGGATGCTATGATCTTAGTTTTCTGAATGTTGAGCTTTAAGCCAACTTTTTCACTCTCCTCTTTCACTGTCATCAAGAGGCTCTTTAGTTCCTCTTCACTTTCTGCCATAAGGGTGGTGTCATCTGCATATCTACGGTTATTGATANAAAAAAAAAAAAAAAAGCCAATTTTACAAGGACAAGGTTCACTGAGCCTTGATTAGTTCGTTGTCCATGAAATCCTAAGAGAACCCAGGAGACAGACTTTCTAGGCATCAGGAGGACCAAAAGTTACTAGCAAAATGAAGATGATCCACCTAGTCCCATGGACTAAGACTGTAACTGGGTGAAGTTCCTTCAAAATTAGAGAGTTCCATCCAGTGCTGAGTTGGCCCAGAGGGACCAAGCAGGTAGCAAAAGTATAGCAGACCAAGTGTTTCAAAGAAAAAAGTGCTAGCCTGGTGACAAATGGTAACCGGCACTGGGCTTGGGTAGCAAAGAAACAACAGGAAATGGTGTGGACTTGGACAAACTTGAGAATTAATATTCTCTACCTAAGAGAGTCAGCCAGTAAGGAAGTAGAATGTGGAATGAGGGAGACAGAAATGAAGAACATGATTCTGTGAACACAAGCATTCTGCCAAAATGGTATGTGGCCAATTATGATATAAGGAGCCCCTGGTGGAAGGCTCAGGGAGTGGAGCTTTGTAGAATAGCTAAGGACTCTTACCACTCCTGTGAACAGGAAAATGCTCATGGTCAGCATCTTGGTCCAGCCCCTGCAACTTCCTCGAAAGTCCTACTCCTCTCTTCAAGAGAAACCAGTCACATGCCAGGGCCTCTGATCTCATACACATTATCTCCACTTAAAGCCCCAATACCCCTAGGCTGGGTTCCAACTCAACGTTAAGTACACTATAGGCCGCTGCTGCTGCTGCTAAGTCACTTCAGTCGTGTCCGACTCTGTGCGACCCCATAGACGGCAGCCCACCAGGCATCCCCATCCCTGGGGTTCTCCAGGCAAGAACACTGGAGTGGGTTGCCATTTCCTTCTCCAATGCATGAACATGAAAAGTGAAAGTGAAATCGCTCAGTCGTGTCAGACTCTCAGTGACCCCACGGACTGCAGCCCACCAGGCTCCTCCATCCATGGGATTTTCCAGGCAAGAGTACTGGAATGGAGTGCCACTGGATGCTGCCAGTCTGCAAACTCTGATCCAAAAGGTAAGATCCTTTGAAAAGATCCAGAACAGAAAGGACTTAGGAGTCCTCTGTTTTTCCAAGGAGCTATCCAAGGTCCTAGATCACTTGGTTCCTGAGCTTTACAATTCATGACTTCAGAGCCTTCTCCTCTGGCTTGGGCGTCCCTGGTGGATCAGACAGAAAAGAATCCGCTTGCAATGCATGAGACCAGAGTTCAATCCCTGGGGTGCAAAGATCCCCTGGAGAAGAAATGGCCACCCCCTCTAAGTATGCTTGCCTGGAGAATTCCACAGAGGAGCCTGGCGGGCTACAGTCCATGGGGTCCCAAAGAGTTGGACATGACTGAGTGACTAACACTTATTCCTCTGGCTTGATCTACTGTCAAAGTATCTTCTATAAAGACTCTATATTCAGTTCAGTTCAGTCACTCAGTCCTGTCCGATTCTTTGCGACCCCATGGACTGCAGCACACCAGGCCACCCTGTCCATCACCAACTTCCATAATTTACTGCGAGTAAAACTCATGTCCACTGAGTCAGTGATGCCATTCAACGATCTCATCCTATGTTATCCCCTCCTCTTCCTGTCCTCAATCTTTCCAAGCATCAAGATCTTTTCAAATGAGTCAGTTCTTCGTATCAGGTGGCCAAAGAACTGGAGCTTCAGCTTAAACTTCAGTCCTTCCAATGAATATTCAGGACTGATTTCAAGAGTATTCTTCAACACCACAGTTCAAAAGCATCAATTCTTCAGCACTCAACTTTCTTTATAGTCCAACTCTCACATCCATACATGACTACTGGAAAAACCATACCCTTGACTAGACAGACCTTTGCTGGCAAAGTAATGTCTCTGCTTTTTAATATGCTGTCTAGGTTGGTCACAACTTTTCTTCCAAGGAACAAGCGTTTTTTAATTTCATGGCTGCAGTCACCATCTACAGTGATTTTGGAGCCCCCCAAAATAAAGTCTGTTGCTATTTCCATTATTTCCCCATCTATCTGCCATTAAGTGATGGGACTGGATGCTATGATCTTAGTTTTCTGAATGTTGAGCTTTAAGCCAACTTTTTCACTCTCCTCTTTCACTGTCATCAAGAGGCTCTTTAGTTCCTCTTCACTTTCTGCCATAAGGGTGGTGTCATCTGCATATCTACGGTTATTGATATTTCTCCTGGCAATCTTGATTCCAGCTTGTGCTTCCTCCAGCCCGGTGTTTTTCATGCTGTACTCTGCATATAAGTTAAATAAGCAGGGTGACAATATACAGTCTTGACGTACTCCTTTTCCTATTTGAAACCAGTCTGTTGTTCCATGTCCAGTCCTAACTGATGCTTCTTGACCTGCATACAGATTCTCAAGAGGCAGGTCAGGTGGTCTGAGATTCCCATCTCTTTCAGAATTTTCCACAGTTTATTGTGATCCACACAGTCAAAGGCTTTGGCATAGTCAGTAAAGCAGAAATAGATGTTTTTTCTGGAACTCTCTTGCTTTTACGATGATCCAACGGACGCTGGCAATTTGATCTCTGGTTCCTCTGCCTTTTCTAAATCCAGCTTGACCATCTGGAAGTTCACGGTTCACGTACTATTGAAGCCTGCTTGGAGAATTTTGAGCATTATTTTACTAGCGTGTGAGATGAGCACAATTGTGCTGTAGTTTGAGCATTCTCTGGCACTGCCTTTCTTTGTGATTGGAATGAAAACTGACCTTTTCCAGTCCTGTGGCCACTGCTGAGTTTTCCAAATTTGCTGGCATACTGAGTGCAGCACTTTCACAGCATCATCTTTTCGGATCTGAAACAGCTCAACTGGAATTCTATCACCTCCACCAGCTTTGTTCATAATGATGCTCCTAAGGCCAACTTGACTTCGCATTCCAGGATGTCTGGCTCTAGGTTGGTGAGCACACCATTGTGATTATCTGGGTCATGAAGATCTTTTTTGTATAGTTCTTCTGTCTATTCTTGCCATCTCTTCTTAATATCTTCTGCTTCCCGTTCTATTGTTTTCCCGTTCTACTGTTTTCCTCTATTTCTTTGCACTGATCACTGGTGAAGGAAGGCTTTCTCTCTCCTTGCTTTTCTTTGGAACTCTGCTTACAGATAGGCATATCTTTCCTTTTCTCCTTTGCCTTTCACTTCTCTTCTATTCATTGCTATTTGTAAGGCCTCCTCAGAAAACCATTTCCCTTTTTACATTTCTTTTCCTTGGGGATGGTCTTGATCCTGCCTCCTGTACAAGGTCACAAACCTCCATCCACAGTTCTTCAGGCACTCTATCAGATCTAATCCCTGGAATCTTATTTGTCACTTCCACTGTATAATCCCAAGGGATCTGATTTAGGTCATACCTGAATAGTCTAGTGGTTTTCCCTACTTTCTTCAATTTAAGTCTGAATTTGGCAATAAGGAGCTCATGATCTGAGCCACAGTCAGCTCCCAGTCTTATTTTTGCTGACTGTATAGAACTTCTCCATCTTTGGCTGCAAAGATTATAATCAATCTGATTTCGATACTGACCATCTGGTGATGTCCATGTGCAGAATCTTCTCTTGTGTTGTTGGAAGAGGGTGTTTGCTATGACCAGTACGTTCTCTTCCCAAAACTCTATTAGCCTTTGCCCTGCTTCATTCTGTACTCCAAGGCCAAATCTGCCTGGGTAACTATTATATTCAAGACACTCCAGTGATACAAGTGCCCTAAACTATACTTCTCCTGAAATTTGACTTTACTACCTATATTAGCTGAATATCAAACTAGACTCCTGTTCCACCTGTCTGCCACCCAAATTACTATAGACCCAAAACACTACAGACCCAAAACAATGCTCTGCTGGACTCTACTCCTATATACGACATTCATTTTAAACCATGGTTAGCCAGTAAGATGAAGGTTCAGCAATGAGATGAAAGAATCTCAAGAAGATACCTTTAAGACTCTTCTCTCTGGACTCCACAACTAAAAGTTCCTTTTCTTTGCAAAACAGCACTATTGCCCATTACAGTCAGGTGTCCTTGGAAATAAACAGTACAATGCTCAATGTATGCTCGCCTCTGAATCAAGATGGCATTCCCCAAGCTTCACTCCATCATTATTCTATCATCTCCAGATTCTAGTTCCATAAAAGCAATAACACACCTTTGCCAAACAGAAAAGAAAAAAGACTAACTGCCCTTGAAATAGTAACTCAATCCAAGGAGGGAAGGTTTATTGCTGGAAAAACTTTGTTTCTTATTTATCAGATCCCTCAAGCTGGATTTATGAGCAGGGAGAACACAACAAAAATGTTTTTTAGGAAAAGGCACCTGGCAGCAGAGACAAACATGGCTTAGAAAAGGGCAAGACAGGATGCAGGGAAGTTAATTAGGAACCCTAAGGGCTATTAATGATCCTATAGCCCCACAATGGCCAAAACTGGCTCTATGTCTGAAACAGGTTACGGTGCTCAGTCCCTGGCTGACTATGTGCTCCTTGAAAACAAGGTTATTCATATGAATATCACCCACAGCATCCAGTATCATGCCGTCAAATGCTGGGCACTAAAATCGTCATAGGAACATAGAATGCTACTCCTGTAAGGGCCCTTTGTGCACACAAAGAAACTAAGGCTCATAAAAGTGAAAATGATTTGCTCAAGGTCACAGAATGGGTGAATGGTGAAAAGGAAAGAGGAGAGGCTTTGAAGACAAGAAAGTCTGTTCAAATCCAAGGCTGCTGTGAGGCCTTGGGCAAATTACCCAATCTTTCTCAGTCTATTTCTGTAGGGCTGCTATGAGTATTCTAAGAGATACTACCCTCTAGATACAACTACAAATTTACAGGAAACACAGAGTATAGAGACATATTAAACACACCACAGATAAGGCAATGAGCGAAATTTCTACAGGAAAAACAATCCAGTTCCTTCAACAAATAAAGGGGGGAGGGCTTCCCAGGTGGCTCAGGGGTAGAGAATACACGTGCCCATGCAGGAGATATGAGTTTGATCCCTGATTGGGGAAGATCCCACATGCTGCAGGGCAACTAAGTCCATGCATCTCAACTATTGAGCCTGTGCCCTAGAGTCGATGCCCTGCAACAAGAGAAGCCATCACAATGAGAGCCCTGTGTGCTGCAACTGGAAAGTAGCCCCGCTCTTTGCAACTAGAGAAAAGCCTGTGCAGTAATAAACACCCAGCACAGCCAAAGATATACAAATAAAATATTTTAAAAATAATAATAAAGGGGGGAAAGTGAACTTATAAGTGTCTGGAGTGGTAAATGGCTGCACAATGATATGAACATACAGAATGCCACTGCACTGTATGGCTAAAGTGGTAACTTTTATATTGTATATTTTTTTACCACAATAAAAAAAAGTTCAAAAAATTTTTAAAAAGGAATACATTGTGAAATACTTAAGGACAAAATATGATGATAGCAAAATTTCAAAGCACAGGATAAGGAAAAGTAGATAAAGGCATAAATGAAATAATACTGACCATGAATAGATAACTCCCAAAGCTGAATGATGGGTACAACATGCTTCATTAACCCTACTCTGTCTACTTTGCATATGTTTGAAATTTTCCATATTAAAAATAAAGAATATTTGGTTAGGTTTAAATCCTGGCAACTCCAGTCAGTAGCACTGTGGCTGTGGGCTTATTTCTTAACCTACTCATGTCTCAGTTTCTTACCTATATGATGAGGAACAATAGCACCTACTTCTAGGATTGAGATGAGAATGATTTTTTATATTTAGACATGTTAATATCTAAATTTTATATAGAATATATTAAGATCTTATATGTAAATATATACATGAATTCTCTAAGATTATATATAAATTTATATTAGCTAGGTAACACACACACAAAGGGCCCAGCACATAGTAAGCTTCAGCAAATATCAGCTCTATTAGTATGAACACAAGGTACTAATATGGTGTCTCAATACAATGGGCACCCAAATCATGGCAGCTGTTGTTAATATAAATGGCAGAGTTAGGTCTAGAACCCAGGCCAGATTTTTAATCAAGTATTTGACACATCTCCTTGATAGACCAGGTCAATGGGTCAATGACCCACTGGCAACTCTAACATCCCTGGTGTCTCCTGACAAATACCAGAGAACCTAATACAGGATCAGGAGCTGACTACTGTTTAACATGCTTCTCTGGAAGCAGGCAGGGCCACCTTGCTCGCCAAAACCAGGTAATTTATGTACATTTCCTAGTATCTGCTGACAGAACAAAGAAGAAAGGCTCTAGGACATGATCAATGTTCACACCAGCCTTCAAAGTGATTCGGTAAAACCACAGAAAATAAACACCCAGCTGGGGTGCACCACGCAGGATAAGAGCTGACAAAGAAATGGCAATTTTTTCACACTCTCCTTCCTACCCCCTATATTTTAAAACAAACTCTCTTTCAACATACTTCAAGTATGATTGTTTGCTGGATTAATTGCTTCCTTGAAATGATAAAATTTTAGACAAAGAGCTCATTCTAATCCTTCTATTTAAATACAAATTGGCTTAAGAATATTATTACCTTTTCCACCTGCTCTAGGAGACTATGAGAGAGTATCACCCACTCCAAATTATGGGACATGTCCTCCCCACTCTGATCAACAGCAGGAATATGGATGCCACTTGATCTATGAGTAGTCACACATCTCCATTTCTGCTCAAGTCACTCCCATTGTACACAGTGCCCTCTCTCCATCTCCAGAGCCTCAATCACCTGTGACCATACCTTCTGGAAACAAAAGGGAAGAGGAGAGAAGCACCATGTGAGAAAAGGTATCTGGGTGCTGCTTCTAGGTAATCTAGGAGATCTGGTCCAAACACAGAAACACTGGTGTTTCATATTATAAGCACAACCAGAAGGAATATTAGAACTTAAGATGGTCCTGGATAATACACGGTTACTATCTTTGTCCTAGTATAAAGGCCCAGTATAAATGCTTGCTTCTCCAAAAATGTTCCCTAGGCACCACAAATGAAGCAATCCCTCCCTCCTCTGAACTTTCTTATCACTTTACCCCTTTATGGTACTGCTAAGAGTTCATACTGTGGCTCTTACAGCTAGCTCACTTGTGTAACTACACACCAACCAGAATAACAAAATATGAAAAAGACAGATAATGCTAAGTGTTGACAAGGATATGAAGAAAAAGGAATTTTCTCATGCACAACTGATGAGTGTGATCTGGTATGCCTCTGAAAACTGTCAATAACCACTAAAGCTGAACTCTATGGACTTGAGTTATGTAGTTGGAGAACACTCACTGTTTCCCCTTAACAGTTCTGCCCACAGTCCTTTGCTCCATCACTGCCTCTGTCTAAAATACTTCCAGCATTCTTTCTCCCAACCCAAGGCTGATCCAGGCCACTCTTCCTGGTCACTGCAACCCAAAGAGATCTCCTCTTTTATAGAAAACTCTGCTATTTACCTATTACCTCTGACAATGACTTGGGTTCTTCATGTATAAACTGTATTATCTGGTTTTATAATATAGTTTTAGTAACATCTAACCTGCTCCTCACAATACATTGTTAGGAAAGCAAGATATAAATTATTAACCCTATTTTATAGATGCTTCTGAACTGTGGTGCTAGAAAAGGCTCTTGGGAGTCCCTAGGACAGCAGAGATCAAAGCAGTTAATCCTAAAAGAAATCAACCCTAAATATTCATCAATTGATGCTGAATACTTTAGCCACCTGATGCAAAGAGCTGACTCATTGGAAAAGACCTAGATACTGGAAAAGATTGAGGGCAGGAAGAGAAGGGGGCCACAGAGAATGAGATGGTTGGACAGCATCACCAACTCAATGGACATAAGTCTGAGCAGGCTCCAGGAGACAGTGAAGGACAGGGAAACCTGGCATGAAGCACCCCATGGGGTCACAAAGAGTTGGACACGACTTAGCAACTGAACAACAGCAGATGAGAAAATGAAGTTCCACAGAGGAGACAATGACTTATTCCAGTTTTTCTGACCAAATCACTTCCAAGAAACAAAAGATCTTAGTCTTCTAAACCAAACTGTCTTATCAGCTACAACTTCATGATTACCTTTATCTCCCCAGAGACCACAGGTTCCCTGAAAACAAGAGACTATTTTACACATTAACATCCCTCACAGCACCAAGGGAGGCACTCAGTGAGCGCCATAGAGTTTGGCCGATTGATTTCAATGCTGTCCCCAAACTATGAGACTAAACACAGGCATATTTCCTCTTCTTCCGGACCTCACGGACAACGTTAAATTGTTGGAAGAAATCATGAACAAAACACAGCATCCCAAATAGCATTTCTTTTTTGAGGGAAGAGACGAGACAAGGAAGAGCCCTTCAAGACAGGGTAAGCTCAACGTTTCCTCCATTTCATAGGGGTCCATGCTGCTAAGTGTTCAAAGAAGGCTGGCAGAGGCAGTAGCAACGGGTTTCAAAAACCACTGTTTAGTCATAATTAACAAGTCAAACATCGATCAAATGGGAATTCCCTGACAGTCTAGTGGTGAGGACTCCGCACTGTCACTGCTGAAGGCCTGGGTTCAATACATGGTTAGGGAACTAAGATCCCACAAACTACACGATGCAGCCAAAATCAACACAAAAAAACAACTAATGCCGGAAACCACACCTTAATTCTATTTGCAAGCAAAACAGAGAGCTATCTTATTTTAAAACTGCATATAAAACTTAAAATAATTAAATCTAAAACTTAATTTTCTTCATCCAGTCATGCCCGACTCTTTGCGACCCCATGGACTGCAGCCCATCAGGCTCCTCTGTCCATGAGATTTTCCAGGCAAGGATACTGGAGTGGGTTTCCATTTCCCTCTCCAGGGGATCTTCCCAACCCAGGGATAGAACCCACATCTCCTGCACTGCAGGCAGATTCTTTACCAACTGAGCTACAAGGGAAGCCCCCAAATAAGAAGCTAGACATTATCAACTCTGGAAACCAGTCAAAGAACTGATGTGAGAACAGGGCAAGCACTAGGTAGGCATCTGCATCCCCAAGCCTGGAGGACAATGTTGCCTCTTACCCTAAGGTTCTTGACTTTACACAATGGCTGACAGACACCTCACCAACAGACGAGAACATCTAGATAACAGGCAGAAGAAAGGACGAGAGGGAGGGAAGGTCAAAAACAAATTCAAACACTGAAAGTGAGATATTCAAATAGGCCTCCTGGCCTAATGCTACATCCATCAATTCTGCTATTTTCAGTTTGAACTCTCAACCAAAATATCCAGGCCAAGGCAGCAGAGGTAAGTATAAGCTAGGACCTGTTGTATTTATCTGAATGTAATTTGAAGGCAGCAATCATGTCCAGTTTGGTTTGTATGTTCTCCATAGGGAAAACTCACAGTTGGTACTCCAAATTCCTGGAACAAATAGTTGGACTTAGGGATGGAAAGCAGCTGACATAACCTTGGTACAGCAGCTAGGTAACCTACTTATCATGGTAACTCTACCCAAGACCTTAATTTTAGTAAAGTTAATTTTAATTGTTGTGAAAATCAATTTAGGATGAGCCTTTAAGGTATGAAGAAAAGTTATTCTTGTGTTCAACGATTCAGGCACAGCTATCATTATTATATTGAGAGCACCATTTCTCAGAGCCAGCTTATTGCTATCTGGAAGAACAAAGTCTCAAAGCCTTTTAACATGGTCTGTGTTAAGCAGAGAACATTTGACTTCTCAGGGCAGCAAGATCATACCTTCCAGAAAGGAAACCCAGACGTAGAGCAGACCTAGAGAAATAATGCGTTACGGACACAATTCTTTTAAATCTACTACTGCATTTGCTTTCATTAGCACAATGAACTGCGAAGGAAAACAAGACAAAGAGATCAACAAACACCAGGCAAACATTACCTTTAACTAGGCTTAGTGAAATCCTTCATAAAACAAACAAACAGGAGATAGCTAAATATCAGATAAATGCCTCTAGAATGAAAACCTGGCCAACAGCACTAAATCTGACCTTCCAAATGAGAATACTTACTTGGAATAAAGCAATGATTCTTACCTTGACAAAAAAACAAAACTATTCAGTCTCTACAGATGGCATTTTTAAGGGCCAGGTAACCTCAGCAGACGTTATCTCATAAAGCCAAAGCTCTAAGGAAATGCAAATTTCTGGTCCAGTGTTTTTCCAGTCCTAGTGGTCTTTGGGAATCTTACAGTGTTTTTTCAACTTTCCTTTTATTCTATGATTTGAAACAGCTTGCTACATTTTTGATTATAACTTTTTAGTCGTGGGATCCAAGTTTGCCCCATGGGACAAAAGCTCCAAGTTTATAGTGGAACTCAGTAGATAATTTGGTAAATTCATCTCACAAGCAGTTTTTCAGCTCTTTGTCCACTCTGAAAAGCAATATCCATCTGTTTATATACTGAAAGATGTCTATGAACCCAGAATTTAACCCTGGGAGATACTTTCAATATTCTCACAAAGCCCTTCCTCCTTTCAGAGATAAATTCTCAAGCTACTCCCATAAAACCAGACATTCAGACTGTTGAGAGGTAAAAGTATGATCCAAGATTGTCCAGTCCAACCCTCGTGGTTCACAGACAGGAAGACTGAGATCCAGGGAGTATTAGGTAATTATAGTTAACATGAGTTTGGCAAATGTCAAAAGCCCACTGAATGCTATCCCCGCTCCCCCAGTGGAACAGCACTGGGCATGGTGGGAGAATAGTCAGATTTGCACTTCAATCAGTGGAACACTCCAAATACATGTGTCTGAGCCTAAGAAAATCTGAATATTCAACCACAAACTCCTCACCCCTATCCCAACATAGAGAGCAGGAGAAGCAAACAGTTTGAATGGCTTCTTGGAGATGCAGACTAGAACTTAGGGATAATATCCAATCCTTCCTCCCCTCCTCCCAGGAGGCATAGCACATTTATTCACATGGAGGCCATTATGAAGTGACAGAAAGACTGAGGAAAATGGAAGGGCTGCAGAAACAGAAGAGATAACTAACAATACTTGAGCAGATGCCTGTCTCAGGTTATTTGATAGTTACTCCCCACTAGAAGAACGGCAAATCCTTTTTCTATCACCAGGCCTCACCCTTCAGCCCTCTGATTATTTTATGAAGCGATAAGAAGGAAAGGGGTTTAGCCAATCCCATGTACTGAATGAGTAGCCAAGGACTAGATCAAACATCCTCAGGCCCACGACTAGACTCCCATGCACACCACTGCCCTTCTTTCTCATCCTGAGAGTCTGTGAGCTATATCCCACCATGGATCTGAAACTTTCCTTATAGTACCAAGGGGTCAGTTGTAGGACAGCAGGCTAACATTACTGCTACCATCTTCCTCCCTCCAGTTGTACATTTCATATATATAAAGCTAAAATTGAATTAAAACTAGGTTTTCAGTCACTTATGTGAAAATCCTACACCCCTACCACTGCCTAAGGAAGACAGGGGAGGTAAGGGAAGTGGGAAGGAAGAAAAGGGAAGAAAGAAAACACCTCTCCAAAAGATAGACTGGCTTAAAATTCAACATTCAAAAAACAAAGATCGTGGCATCCAGTCCCATCACATCATGACAAATATAAGGAGGAGAAACAATGGAAAGTGAGAGATTTTATTTTCTTGGGCTCCAAAATCATTGCAGATGGTGACTGCAGCCATGAAATTAAAAGTACCTGCTCCTTGGAAGAAAAGCTATGACCAACCTAGACAGCATATTAAAAAGCAGAGACATTACTTTGCTGACAAAGGTCCATCTAGTCAAAGCTATGGTTTTTCCAGTAGTCATGTACAGATGTGAGAGCTGGACCATAAAGAAAACCGAGCACCAAAGAACTGATGCTTTTGAACTGTGGTGTTGCAGAAGACTCGAGAGTCCCATGTACTACAAGATCAAACCAGTCAATCCTAAAGGAAATCAGTCCTATATACTCATTGGAAGGACCAATGCTATGCTCCAATACTTCAGCCATCTGATTCAAAGAACTGACTCATTAGAAAAGACCCTGATGGTAGGAAAGATTGAAGGCAGGAGTAGGGGATGACAGAGGATGAGATGGTTGGATGGTATCACCCAACTCAACGGACATGAGTCTGAGCAAGCTCGGGGAGTTGGTGATGGCCAGGGAAGCCTGGCATACTACCCCATGGAAGTCCATGGGGTTGCAAAGAGTCTGACATGACTGAGTGACTGAACTGAAAACAGTCTTACCTGTCTCCTCCTCAGCTCCCCAGATTTATCCTCCTGGCTTAGTCTTTTCTCTGAAGTCTAGGCTTAAACAATTTCTCCAAGAAACTCCCACCCTTGCCATCCATGGATGGGTTAGTTTCCTTCCTCCATGCTCTGACGGTGCTTGTTCCTGTCACAACACTTCTCATACTGCCTGTTTCTTTGTCTGTCTTCCCCGAGACACCCAAATTCCCAAACTTAGTGCTGTGTGTGGCAGACGCTTAATAACGTTCTGTAAATGGAAACTTTCCAATAATGAGGTTCCCAATGAAATAGAATCTCAACAGGTAGCCTATTCAAATGTTGGCCAGGTGGCCAGCTGGTCTATGACTTTAAGTCCCTTAACTATAAAAGATTCTCTCCAATAAACAATACTTTCTGACTTTATTATCATACTCAGGGGTTTAGGCTTTAATATGTAAGCAATATTGGACCATCACATTTTTAAGGCAAGTGCAACATGATCAAATCTGTTTTTGTTGCCCTATTATCCATCTTTGGAACATGTCCCAACCCAACCCTCTGTTGGCTTCAAGACAAAATTCCAACTACACTTCACAACATAAACACCACATGCTACCACCACACCTCCCAAAGCACACAAAGACACGGAAGCAGTCAAACCAAAGGGAATTTTGAAAGACTAAATGCAGCATTTAACTCCATCTTAACCACCTGCAAGCAAAAAGGATCCATAAATACCCTCTAGAAACCCAAAAACTAATCCTTCTTGTGTGCCTTTATGGAAAGAGGAGGGCACGGAGAGGGAGCATTTCATAAAGGTAATCCATTTAATCATCCTGAGCAGTTCTGATCTGAGCTGCTGTCATAGCACTGCTATTCCTGATCACTGCAGCCCCATTCGCCCAAACCCAGGATGGCCAGAGAGGAAGATGCAAACAAGGAGAGGCTGGGAAGTCCCCTGGGTTCTATCTCAAGAGCAGGAGTTCTCTTTGGAAGACACAGAAGGGGCAAGCAGAAACCTGCAAAAAAGGCTTCAGTGATAAGGAACTTTAATCTGCAGAGTTGGGGGAAGGGGGTTAGGGAAGCTTAACCAAAGGGGTACAAGCAGGCCCGGGTCCTTGTTGGGGAACTGCATGCCACACCCTACTGCAGACGAGGCCTAATCATCATTTTGCATTTACAGAGCACTCTGGGCTTAAGGGAGGCACTAAGAGTGCCTGCTTTGCCAGTCACAAAAGGACAAATATTACATGATTCCCATTTATATGAAGCACTGAGAGCAGTCAAATTCAGAGACAGAAACTAGAATGATAGTTGCTAGGAGGGAGAAAGGAATGGGAAGTAAGTGTTTATACATAATTTCAGTTGAAGAAAATGAAAAAGTTCTAGACACAGATGGTGATAGTTGCACAACAATGTAAATATATTTAATGCCACAAAACTGTACATGTAAAAGTGGTTAAAATGGTAAAATTTTATCTTATGTATACCTTTACAAAAAAAAGCATATCAGCTTTAAAATTATATTGTCTGCAGTTATCAATTATATGACCCTGAGCACGTCATATAAACTGTTTCTTCTGAAAAATGGGTTTAATAATAGTACCTAATTCACACAGTAGCTTTTGAAAACTAAATGAGATACTCCACACAGTCCTTAACCCAGTGACTGGTACATGGAAAGTACTTAATAAGTGTTAGCCTACTGCCACAATGCACTTTCACAGCCACTTCTCATAGGCCCCACACAACCCTGTGAGAGTTTACAGATAAAGAAACTAAGGCTCAGAGAATCACAATGAGTAGCCAAGTTCATGGTGCCACAGCAAATCAAATCCTATGTCCATGAGATGTCCTGTCCTCTCCACTTGTTAATTTGGTGATCTAAGGCTAGTGCCCTAAACCTTGTGCTATGTTTGATTCTCAATTAGAGCTGTAAAAAAGGAAATATAAACCAAACGCTACAAGCTACCTTACTGAACTAGACAAGAAATGAAATCAGATAATGGTTACAAAAGAGAACTATAAAACATAAACAAAGTACTATGCAACAAAAGTGGTAATTTATGAGAGTGCCTGCTTTGCCAGTCACAAAAGGACAAATATTGCATGATTTGTTTTGCAGTGCACAAAACCTGGCTTCCTTTTACTGCTGGGACTAACTAACTTCCTGGTGATTTAATTTCATTTGGGATTCTGGGTCTTAAGGCCTGAATAACTAGTTTAGTGTTCTTTCAAAAGGTGGCAAACTATGGTAGAAATAAAAATATTACTGGACTGGGAGTCAGAAGACTGAAATCCTAGTTCTGATTCTGTCACTAAAGCAGTCTGTGAATTTAGACAACTTACTTACCGTTTCCGAGGTTCAGTTAAGGGGAAAGAGGGAAAAGGCAGGAAAAAAA
Source organism: Neotragus moschatus (assembly GCA_006410615.1). NCBI lineage: Eukaryota > Metazoa > Chordata > Mammalia > Artiodactyla > Bovidae > Neotragus > Neotragus moschatus. The sequence goes on along the minus strand of SJYA01002112.1, from coordinate 682,660 downwards.
GGTGGTAAGACTAGAGAGGATCCCTTGGCAGTCCTATGTACCACTACTCTTAAATCCACAATCTTGGAAAAGGGGTCCTCCAGACTCCAGAGAACTACAGCAAATAATCAGTAGACCTGGCCTAGGAACACCCCCTGCCTAATCTTTACACACCAGGCATCAAACACACTGGAAAACTAGAACACTTGCCAAAGTTAATTTTAGTCCACTTTTACCCCTCTGGGCCTTATCTGAAAATAATAGAGTTAAATCTCTAGTTGAAAGCAGGAGAGTCTAAGCAATTGACTTGAGCCACTTTCTGCTTCCCGTCCCTTTAAACACTACAAAATAGACAAGATTTGGAAGAACATGCCATAAACAAACAAAAGATGGACCTCACTGCTTTAAATGACCTACGCCTTCCTTGAGCCAAAAACCCCAGGGAATTTTAGTGTGCTGGAAATCTGGAGTCCTCTGCATCCATACACTTCTGAAAAGGGACAGTATTAGCAAGAAATTTGTAATTACTTCCTTTCCCTCCGACCTCGCACAGATCCAAGATAGAATATCATCCATAGTGGACACTGGCCCGTGAACCAGGGAGGACAGAGATAGGTCTCTCATCTAATGATGGGACTCAAAATCCGTTCTGCACTAAGAGATTACACAAGCTCACACTAATAAATAAATAAGAGACATCAGCACTACGGCTTTACACTTCAGTGGCTACACACTGTGATTTGGAACACATTCTTTAACCTCTCGGAGCCTTGATTTCTGTTTTTGTAAATGGGGGTAACCTCAGAAGGCCGTCTTGAGCATTCTATGAAACAGGCTGCCGAAGTTCCTGCGTCAAGTCCGTTAAATGTTACCTGTTGGTATTAAACACTTCTCTCACACATCAGTTTCCTCCCTGAATCCACAGAATATCCTGCAAGGCGACTTTCTTTCTCCCGGTTCACTGAAAGGCAAACTGAGGCTTGGCCGGGAAAAGGCTGCGTGAAGTGCGGCGCGCGGCTCCAGCTCGAGGGCCTGCTGTTGTTCCTCTAAGAAGCCCAAGGTGTGCCACGAAACCAGGACCGGGAGAGGCGGGGACCGAGGAGGCGCTCAGGTCCTTAGGGAGCCAAGCGGGTCCAGTTTTGCGCGCCTCGGGGATCCCGCAGACCCAGCCCGGGAGAGAGAGTCGGAAAATGCCCCAGGTCTGGGCCGGAGCCGGGGCCGGGCCAGCCCGAGGCCTCCCCGGCGCGGCCTCCACTCCCCCCCTCCTCCCCTCGGCGGGCGGGGCGGGGCGCGAGCACAAAAGACTCCAACTTCCGAGCGGGCGCGGGCCCACCCCGCCAACTCCTGGCCCAGGCCCGGCCCGCGGAGAGAAGGCGGGCAGGGAACACCAGGGCTGGCCGGGAGCGGGAGCTGGAGCGGGCGCGGGCGGGCCCGGCCGGCGACCCAAGGCGGCGGGGCCGAGTGGAGGGGAAGGTGCGGGGGAAGGGGGCTGGGAGTTACTCCGGCTCGCGAGACTCCCAGAAGGGCCGAAAAAAGAGTTTCTAAAAATAGGCAGCGGCCAGCGCAAAGAGGTGGGTGACCGAAAAGGAACCAGGAGCACCCCCTCCCCGCACCTGGAAGGAGACGCCCCGGCTCGCGGCCCCCACTCACCCGCGCTGAGAGGTCTGGAGGAAGCCGCGGGGCGCGGAAGGAGGCGGTGCCGCCGCACTCGGGGGCGGAAGGGAGGGAGCGAGGGAGGGAGGAAGGCGGCGGCCCCGGCCGCAGCGTGAGTAGCTGAGTACACGCGCGGGAGTCGCCCCCGTCGCCCCCTCGGCTTCTCTCAGCTCAGCCCGCCCTGCGCCCGCGCTGCTCGCGCACCCCGCCGCACTGACAGCGGTGCGAGCCCAGCAGCAGCGAGTCCTTCCCTTGGCCCGGACCACTGAGGCGCGCGGCGGTGGGGGTGCCCGGAGCGGCTTCTCTCAGCTCGGCCCCGCTCGCCGCTCCGGCCTGGGCCCAGCCACCCCTTGCCCTCGCCTCGGTCTCCAGAGAAGAGCCCGGCGACGCTCGCGCGGCGTCCGCAGCCCCGCCCTAACAGCCTGGCTCCCGAGACGCAGCTGCTCTTCCCACCCCTTCAATTTAGCTTTGGAAAGGTCCAGAGCTTCGGCGGGGAGAAGAGAAAGGAGGGGGCGGGCGGGGCCTAACAGGGAGGAAGGCCTGAGGTCGGAGCCTGAGGAGGCGGGGCTAGGGCGGGAAGAGACGCTCTCTTACACCAGTTCGGAGCGTAAGGCGGGGCGGGGCCGAGAGGGTGCTAAGGCCGAGAAGAGAGGCGCGCGAGAGCAGTATGGAAGGCAGCGGTGGCCTCGCAGACCCGGGAAGGGCGAGCGTGGAAAAGCGGAGTGGGCGGGGCGGGGCCTACCCAGAGGAGGGGTCAAGAGTGGAGGGAGGCCCGGGCGAGCTTGGGGAAGTAGGGGCCCTTAGGGGATGGTGATGGAGGCGGGGGCTGAAGAAAAGCCTAAAAGGGAGGAGAGA
>SJYA01002112.1:587247-675841 GCA_006410615.1 Neotragus moschatus | reverse complement strand
ATGGGATTTTCCAGGCAAGAGTACTGGAGTGGGGTGCTATTGCCTTCTCCGTAACCTTTCCAGGGTGCAGGAAATGTTATAACTGGATCTCGATCTGGATGTTTGTCCTGCCTCCTGAATATTTCTCCTGTAGAAAATTCACCTAAATCAGTGGTGCAACCTCTGCGGAGCAGCCGGGTGGGTTCCCAGAGCACCCGAGGACCGTAAGCCCTTCCAGCTGTAGACTTCACTGAAGGCTGGGAAGATAGGATTCTCTGTGCATCGTCCGACTCACGATTCTGTGATTGTATATTTCACATTCCAGTGAGAGACTATTTTGGGGGGCTCCAAAATCACTGCAGATGGTGACTACAGCCATGAAATTAAAAAACACTTGCTCTTTGAAAGAAAAGCTATGACAACCTAGACAGCGTATTAAAAGGGACATTACTTTACCAACAAAGGTCTGTCTAGTCAAAGCTATGGTTTTTCCAGTAGTCATGTATGGATGTGAGAGTTGGACTATAAAGAAAGCTGATCGCTGAAGAATTGATGCTTCTGAACTGTGGTGTTGGAGAAGACCCTTGAGAGTCTCTTGGACTGAAAGGAGATCTAACCAGTCCATCCTAAAGGAAATCAGTCTTGAATATTAATTGGAAGGACTGATGCTGAAGCTCCAATACTTTGGCCACCAGATGCAAAGAACCCACTCATTGGAAAAGACCCTGATCTGGGAAAGATTGAAGGCAGGAGGAGAAGGGGACAACAGAGGATGAGATGGTTGGATGGCATCACCGATGGGATGGATATGAGTTTGGTGATAGGGAAGGCTGGCGTGCTGCAGTCCATGGGGTTGCAAAGCGTTGGGACACAACTGAGCGACTGAACTGATTTTTCACATCACTTCTCCCAGAAACTGCCTAAGAGACTGGATTTCTGAGCACAGAGCAGAGTTTGAAATGAACCCTGCCTGATTCTGCCAGACCAGGAGTTAAAGCTATAATTGTCTTATTTAATGACCTCTGTATCTTGCTTCAAAAGAAAGAGAAATCAAATTAGAGAGATGGTGACAACTGAGCCCAAGGCCATCAGTTCTTCCCCCACCCCTTCTAACTTCTGGTTTCTTCTTATGCCTCAAGTCTCTGGTTAAATATCACCTCCTGGCAGTTCCCTGTTGGTACAATGGCTAAGACTTTGTGCTCCCAATGCAAGGGACTTGAGTTTGATCCCTAGTCAGGGAACTAAGTCCCATATGCTGCCACCAAAAGATCCCCCATGCAGCGACTAAGACCCAGCGCAGCCCCCCCCAAAAAAAAAGTTTGGGAAAAAAAGCTCAGAAAGATCTTCCCTGAACAGTCACCTTAAAGATGTTCTCTATTTTGCCAAAGTAGGCCTCTTGTTCATGTCTTTTGTGCCATTTCTTAGTCTTGTCATTTATTGATCAGTTTACATGTTTCTGCCCATGTTCTGCACTGGAAGGTAAGTTCCATGAGGTCGGGAATCTTAGACTGTTGTGTATATCACTGTGTCACTAGATCTAGTGCATAAACCCAGTGTTCAAAAAACACTTGAGGGAATGAATGAGTCAATCAAAACCAGTTAATGAATCTGGTCCCTGCCAATCTCCTCTGCGCTGTTTCTGGCTGCCCCCTGGTGCCTCACCTCCCTCTCTGTGTACTAGCCTTACCCTGTTTGTTTGACTAGACCACAGTCTCTTCTCTCTCTCTGATATATCACATTCTTTACTTGAATTGTTCTTTCCTTTCTGCCTAGATGCCTCCTGTTCAACACTCAACTCATGGATGACCTCCTCTGAGAGGTCTTCTCTGACCAGCCCCCAGAGGAAGGTTGAAGCACTCACCCCTTTCTGTTCACAGCCTCAATTATAAAACTTCTCTGTGGTGGTGACATCACCTTCCCTCCTGGCATCCTGCTGGCACTGAGGATTATGATCATGGCCTATAAAGTCCTGTGTGATCTGCCTCCTCCTACTCTTCAGACCTTATCCCCTATTGTATTCCTCTCACCTCATCTCACTCACTCCAGCCACCCTGGCCTCCATCCTGTTCTCTGGCCATGCCAAACACACTGCTAACCTTAGGGCCTTTGCACTGGCTCTTGTGTCTGCCTCAAATGCTCTCTTCCAGATACTGGTATGGCTGGCTCCTCCTTCAGGTCTCTGCTCAAATGTCACTTCCTTAGGGAAGCCCAAGGAAATGACCCACATTTAAAATAGCAGCACTCTACTCCTCTGCACTTCCTCACACCCTTTCTTAGTGAATTTTTCTCTGTAGCAGTTACCACAACATGAAATATTACATTTATTGTGTCTCCCACCCCCTTACCTTTCACTGCAGTGTGATCTCCACAAGGATTTTGTCTGTTTTCATTCCCCACAACCTAAAACAGTAAGTCCTCATTTAATATTAGTTGAATGCATGGTTATGAATTCAACAAAGAAATGCTAGGAGTACTCTGCGCCATCCAGAAGAATCCCTGAAGATTAGCGTATAAAGGGAGGTGTTTCTGAGGAAATACACTGGCAACACTAGCTAACACGGAGCATTTACTAGTTGCCAGGCAATCTGCTAAGTGCTTTTCATGCTTGTTCCCACAACAGCCCTATGTTCAGTTCAGTTCAGTCACTCAGTTCAACTCTTTGCAACCCCATGGGCTGCAGTATGCCAGGCTTCCCTGTCCATTACCAGCTCCTGGAGCCTACTCAAACTCATGTCCATTGCGTCAGTGATGCCATCCAACCATCTCATCCTGTTGGCCCCTTCTCCCACCTTTAATCTTTCCCAGCATCAGGGTCTTTTCCAAAGAGTTGGTTCTTCACATCAGGTGGCCAGAATATTGGAGTTTCAGCTTCAGCATCAGTCCTTCCTATGAGGTAGTTACTATTATAATCCCTATTGTACAGAAACTGGCGAAGAGGTTAACTTTCCCAAGGTCACACAGTTAATAAGTGGTGGAGTCCAACTTTAAAACCTTCACACTGAGTCACTACACTGCCTACCTTCTGATTATTAAAGATCTACCACTATTGGTCTAATAAAGGTGAAGCATGAAGATGAGATATCCTTTTGCCTTCTGAACAGTGTGGTGCCTAGGGTTGAGGCAGAATTTTTTCTTAGCCACTGTATTAGGGTTCTCCAAAGAAACAGAACCAATAAGATACGTTGAGATATATAGAAGAAGAGATTTATTACAGGAATTGGTTCGCAGTTATGTGGGCTTGAGAAGTCCCATGATCTTCCATCTGTAGGCTAGAGAACCAGGAAAGTCAATGGTATGATTCAGTCCAAGTCCAGAAGCCCGAGAGCCAGGAGCACCAATGTCTAGTGTCCTGGGCAAGAGAAAATGGATGTCTCAGCTCAAGCAGAGGAACGAATTCTTCCTTCCGTCTTTCTGTTCTATTCAGGCTTCAACAGATTGTAAGATGCCCACCCACATTGCCCTTCTTTACTTAGACTAGCAATTCAAATGCTAATCTCTTCCAGAAGCTCCTTCACAGTCACATCCAGAAATGTTTTACCAAGCTATCTGGGCATAATTTAGCCCATCAAGTTAACACATAAAATTAACCATCACAGGGACTTCCCTGGTTGGTCCAGTGGTTAAGATATCACCTTCCAATATAGGAGGTGTGGGTTTGATCCCTGGCCAGGGAACCAATAAGACCCCACTGTGTCTTGCATGCAAAAAACAGAAGCAATATCGTAACAAATTCATAAAGACTTTTTTAAGTTTTTTTAAAAATTAACCATCACAGCCACCATGAGAGAAGCCAAATAGAGAACAAAACCCATCACACAGAAGAGGGCAGGACAGGGAAAATATTGCTGGAAAAAACGAGCCAGAGACCTGATAAAGACAATACCTGAAGCTTGACCTACCTCTAGACTTTTCTGTGCACCAATGTGTCTTTAGAGTTTTAATAATTTGAGTAGGAATTTTTTTAAAACTTACAACAGAAAAAGTTTTCCTAACAGAACCAAATTAGTAGAGTTCAACAGGTAGAGGTATTAATGTCTCACATTTTTATGAAGTATTTGTTTACAGAATGCTGGAAGGTATTCCAGACAGAGGGAATAGCAAGTATGAAGGCAGAAATGTAAGAGCTTGAGGTTTCTGCAGCACAAGGTATAAACTGAGTTAGATTTCCTTGGTGGTCCAGTGGTTGAGACTATGAGCTCCCAATGCAGGGGTCCCCGGTTCACTGCCTGGTTGGGGAACTATATCCCGCATGCCACAACTAAAGATTCCATAGGCCGCAACTAAGACTTGGTGCAGCCAAATAAATAAATTTTAGAAAGAAGTAAGGTAGAACTAGTATTTGGAGAAACTGATTTCTCCACTCAACTTTGTAGGTGGGAATAATGGAAAGGTCTTGAGCAGAAGTTGCTTTAAAATGGTGAAGTGTTGGGACTTCCCTGGTGGCTCAGGGGTTAAGAATCTGTCTGCCAGTGCAGGGGACCTGAGTTCAATCCCTGGTCTGGGAAGATTCCACATGCTGCGGGACAACTAAGCCCTCAAGGGGCCATGAGGGGAGCCTGAGTGCTCCAACTACCGAAGCCAGTGCTCCCTAGATCCCGTGCACCGTGAGAGAAGCCGCTGCAATGAGCAGCCTGCGAACCACACCCCAGAGAAAGCCTGAGTGCAGCGAGGAAGACCCAGCACAGCCACAGAAGAAATGATCAATCAAAAAATGAATAGTTTTAAAAAAATAAAAATAAAATGGTGAAGTGTCAAGGTTGGAAGAACTTTTGAAAGTCTGATTTGACTCTAGGTTCTGTTTTTGTCCCCATCTCACAGATGAGGAAATGTGGCAGGCCAATGTCTCACAGATGGTAGGTGAAGGAACAAAGATTTGAACCCAGGGCCATCTGAGCCCCAACTCATGCTGTCAGTGACCTCCTGTCTCCACCATTGGAATTAATTTCTGCCCTCTGAGCTCACCCAGAATGGGTGAATCCTTTCTCAGAGATTTGACAATGACATTGGTAGAACTACCCAGATCTGAGTTAGGAAGACAGATTCAAGGGGAGGGAAGAGTAGAGGGACTCTGCCTTCGTGGGAGGCAAAGAAAAAGGCAGATGAGGAAAGCAGGCGAATGAAGAGGAGGGAGCAGATGACAGAGAAGTGATGAGGAGAGTCAGCAGGACCTGGAGAAGGAACAGATGGCGATGGAGGGATGTAAGAAGGAAGAAATCAAGGCAGACACAGGCTTGTGTTTAGAACAGCGGTTGCCAGATCAGATACCTACAGGGCCAGGCAAGTACCATAAATAAGCAAAGTGGTCAGGTTTAAGGTAACAGGGAGTCATGGGGTCTGTAGCAAGCCTGGAGTTCATGCCCCTTCTAAAGGAGGTACCTACAACTCATGTGGGAGTATAAGCTCCCAGTGTGGGCAGTTGCCAGGTGTGAGGAGAAAAATAAGCTCTAAATTCAAATTTTTACACAAATTCTTTTGGTTTTTAAATGCTGGAAACTAATTCAAATTTTAAAAAGAAAAAAAAAGCATGGTGCTGGCTGAAAGACACATATCTTAAGGCTGAATTTGGCCTGTGGGCTGCCAGTTCATGCTTTCTAACCAGTTTGGATCCAAACCCCTGTTCACTACTTAACAATACTGTGTGCTCTCGAAGAAATTACTTCACCTTTCAAGTCCCAGGTTCTTTATTCCTCTCTAATTTGTGTTTAAGTGTAGTTGATTTACAATGTTGTGTTAATTTCTGCTGTACGGCAAAGAGATTCAATTATACATATATTTTTTTTCATACTATTTTTCATTGTGGTTTACCACAGAATATTGAAAAGAGTTCCCTGTGCTATACTGTTGGATCTTGTTTATCCCTCCTATATGTAATAGTTTGCATCTGCTATTCCCAAGTTCTGAATCTTTCCCTCCCCCACCCAACCCCCATTGGCAACCACAAGCCTGTTCTTTACATTTGTGAGTCTGTTTCTGTTTTGTAAGTATGTTCATTTGTTTCATAGTTTAGATTCTACATATAAACGATATCATATGGTACTTGTCTTTCTCTGTCTGACTTACTTCACTTAGTGTGATAATCTCTAGGTCCATCCATGTTGCTGCAAATAGCATTATTTCATTCCTTTTTATGGCTGAGTAATATTCCTTCACATATATATATGTTGTTGTTCAGTTACTAAAGCACGTCTGACTATTTGTGACTTCATGGACTGCAGCACACCAGGTTCCCCTGTCTTTCACTATGTACCAGAGTTAGCTCAGATTCATGTCCATTGAGTCGGTGATGCTATCTAACCATCTCATCCTCTGCTGCCCTTTTCTCCTTTTGCCTTCAATCTTGCCCAGAATCAGGGTCTTCTCTAGTGAGTTGCCTCTTCACATCAGGTGGCCAAAGTATTGGAGCTTCAGCTTCAGCATCAGTTCTTCCAATGAATATTCAGGATTGATTTCCTTTAAGATTGACTGGTTTGATCTCTTTGCTGTCCAAGGAACTCTCAAGAATCTTCTCCAGCATCACAATTCAAAGGTAACAGTTCTTCGGCACTCAGCCTTCTCTACGTCCCACACTCACATCCATACATGACTACTGGAAAATCATAACTTTGACTAGACAGACCTTTGTCAGCAAAGTGATGCCTTTACTTTTTAAAATATATAAAATCTCACATCTTCTTTATCCATTTATCTGTTAATGGACATTTAGTTTCTTTCCAGAAACTAAATTGTGAATAGTGCTACTATGAACACAGGGGTGCATATATCTTTTCAAATTGTAGTTTTCTCTGGATATATGCCCAGGAGTGAGATTGCTGGATCATGTGGCAACCTTGTTTTTAGTTTTTTGAGGAACCTCCATACTGTTTTTCATAATGGCTGCACCAATGAGTCCCAGGTTCTTATCTGCAAAATGGAGATAATTAATTACCTACATCCTGGACTTCCCTGGTGGTCCAGTGGCTAAGGCTCTGAGCTCCCAATGCAGGGGGGCTGGGTTCAATGCCTGATCAAGGAACAAGATCCTGCATGCTGCAATTAAGACCCAGTGCAGCCAAGTAAATAAATAATTTTTTTAAATTCCCCACACCATAGGGTTGCTATACTGATTTTTTTTTTAACAAGATAAATGTATGTAGAGCACTTAACATTCGGTGCCTGACATAGAGCAAAACACCCAGAATGGTTTTATCATCAGTGTGAAAGTTATTCTTTCTCCTATAACTCATAAACTCACAAACTATTAGAACAGGAAAGATCTCCAAAGACATCTTATCCAGGGGTCTTTAAACCTGTTAAGCTACAGAGCCCTCTGTTAAGCCAGACCTTTCACAGAAACGCAACACATAAATGGATGAGAGAGAAGAGTTGGCTTTGTTTGAAGTTTGGGCAGGGAATCCAGAGTGCTGCCTTCTAGGCTTTCCCACCCCAACCACCAACCGTCCTCGTTAAACAGTGGTCGCTCCACAGGGTGTTGCAGAACCAACTTTGAGAATCATCATTCTATGCCAGGTGGTGCTAGTGGTGAAGAACTTGCCAATGCAGGAGACGTAAGAGGCATGGGTTCGAGCCCTGGGTCAGAAAGATCCCCTGGAGGAGGGCATGGCAACCTACTCCAATATTCTTGCCTGGAGAATCCCATGGACAGAGGAGCCTGGCAGGATGCAGTCCATAGCGTTGCACAGTGTCAGACATGACAAATGACTTAGCACACACGTGCCTATTCTCTGCCAGGTCCATTTCACAAATAAGAAAACTGAAGTTCAGAAAGGTACAATGATTTGCCTAAGATTCAGTAACGGGGAGGGATTCCTTCTTCCCAGGCTAATGCACTTCTCAACTGGAATGACACTCTCCTTCTGGTCCACCTGCTTGAGAATGAACCCTCTGGGGTGAGAAGTAGCCCCATTAGCATTGCCCGAGAGCTCCAGGATATAGCCAGGGTTCTCAGTTCTCAGGCTAACAGAAAGAGAAAAGGAATTTATCGAGAGCATGTCAGGGAGCTCTCAGAACTGATGAGAAGGCTGGACAACCAAGCTCAGAGAACTGAAATGATGGGATCAGGGACTTGGATGTTACTAGGACTCTTTCCTCAGTCCTTGTCTGTGTGTAAGCTCTCCTCCTCAAAGCTGGACAGTTGGCTGCAGCAGCTTTCAGCCCTCAGAACTCTCAGCTGCTCCACTAGTGAGACCAAAACTTTCTGCTTCTGCTCTTGACAGGATTTTAAGCCTTCTTTAAGGGAAGGACTTGGGTTGGTCCAACATGAATGGGTGCTCATCCCTTCACCAGTTATCTGTGGGTGCAGGCGGAGAAGGCAATGGCACTGGCAATGGCACTCCAGTACTCTTGCCTGGAGAATCCCATGGATGGAGGGGCCTGGTGGGCTGCAGTCCATGGGGTCACTAAGAGTCAGAGACGATTGAGCGACTTCACTTTCTCTTTTCACTTTCATGCATTGGAGAAGGAAATGGCAACCCACTCCAGTGTTCTTGCCTGGAGAACCACAGGGACAGGGGAGCCTGGTGGGCTGCTGTCTATGGGGTCGCACAGAGTCGGACACAACTGAAGCGACGCAGCAGCAGCAGCAGCAGCATGGGTGCAGGGCCAGATACTGTGGCTGGCCCACCTTGAGCCAGGTGCTTACTGTTTAACCAATTATCATGAATAGGGAGGTGGCGTGAATAAGGAGATAGCAATGCCCGTTGGAACCATATGGTCAGAGAAGGGAAGAAGAATTTCTCTCCTCCAAGAAGCCTATCTTATCTCCTTTGCCAGACACCCTTGCCGCTTGCTAAGCATAAACGAAGTGATTCATTCTCCAAGATTCGTTGCCCTTTGTTTATAACTATTAAAGCATGCGGTCTGCTTGGCTAGGGGATGGAGGCCTGTCTTGCCCACTTTTGCATCCTTCCAGCACAAACAAGAACCCCCAGTGAGTGCTGTCAGATTAGGTTGGACTGAACTGACCTTTGGAGACATTTAGTCCCACTTGTCCATTTTACAGATAGGACAATAGGCCTAGAGAAGGGAACGCACACATCATGTACACTGAAAGGAGGAAAGTTGCTGAACTAGGGCTGGAGACCTCTTACCTTGATTTCTACTCTAGTACAAGTTAAAACTATAAATTTAATCTTTGCCCATATGGGTGTCTGAGACCTGAAGAGAAGCCATTTTGGATGCACCTGCTGGCAAATCTTAGGAGGCTGGACCTCCCAAGTATTCAGTCATTCGTGACATCAGAGCCAGAAATCGAATAATCAAAACAGTTTCAACCCCAAACCTGTCTCTTACTGAACAAACTTCTGAAGCTAAATCCCAAATTGTACTTCTGCAAAATGGGCATGAGTTATATTTACCTTGACACTTGCTGGGAAGACTAGAAATAATGTATGTATTGTCCCCAACACATAGAAGTTCCTCAAGAAATGATAATTTCTTCTAATGATTGTTGTTGATGACAAAGAAGATGAAAAACAAGAGCCCTTCTTCTCAAAGGAAAGAGAATCATCCCTGAGGTTGGTCTCTTGGAAGACATGATTCCTTATCTCTCTATCCCAAGCAAATTCCCTTTGGAAGGGAACAAAGAAAATCCCTTTGTTAGGAAGAGAAAGAAGAATTGGCAGGCTGTGACTGTCTCTGCCTCTCTCTGAACCTTGCTCTGTTTCCCCTACTCCAGACTGCTCCAGCCCACTGCCCTGCTGAGCTCAGGTCACACTCACACTGGTGTGAGACCACCAGCTTTGAGACATGCTAGCTGGGAGGGACGGAAAAGGCAATGGCACCCCACTCCAGTACTCTTGCCTGGAAAATCCCATGGACGGAGGAGACTGGTAGGCTGCAATCCATGGGATCGCTGAGGGTCGGACACGACTGAGTGACGTCACTTTCCCTTTTCACTTTCATGCATTGGAGAAGGAAATGGCAACCCACTCCAGTGTTCTTGCCTGGAGAATCCCAGGGACGGGGGAGCCTGGTGGGCTGCTGTCTATGGGGTCGCACAGAGTCGGGCACGACTGACGCGACTTAGCAGCAGCAGCAGCAGCAGCTGGGAAGGAAGGAAGTATATGTGACAGAATGAGGAGATTCCCATGATAGTAGACGGCAGGTTTGGAACACCTGCTCCTGACAGCTCTAGGTTATGGAGGAAGCTCTCGAAGGTCACTGCAAGGTTGTGTGTATCTCCTTTCTCATTGGCTCAGCTCAGCCCTCGGAGCCTTGTCTCTCCTCTCTACCTTACTACTTGGTCTCCAAATTAGGTTTTTAAAAAATATTTATTTGGCTGTGCTGAGTCTTAGTTGTGACATGTGGGACCTTACTCTTAGTCACCGGACCACCAGGGAAATCCCCAAATTAGTTTTTTGGTTGTTTTTTTAAATAAAACAATAGGCTGACCTCTTTAAAATATGGCCTTTAAGTAGGGAGGAAATCATTGCACATCTTCCCTCCCAATTCCTCCCTTACCAGAGCCTTCCAGTCTCTGGCAGGTGATAGAGTTCTGGCCAATAATATGCAAGAAGGAGTCTCTTGAATGTTTTTCTTCTTCTTCTTCTTCTTCTTTTTTTTTTTTTTTAAAGAGACAGACTCAACTGATATTCTTCAGCCTTTTGCACTTACCTTCATGTTCTGCCTGGAACACAGATGTGATGGACAGAGGCACAGCAGCCTTCTTGAAATCTTGGGAACAGAAATTGACTTGATAAGAATGTTAAAGCAGAAAGAGCCTGAATTCCTCCAGATCTTATGTGAGATGAATAAAGTTCCATAAAAAGTATGTGCCACTGTTACTTTTCATCTGTGCTACTTGCTGCCAAGCACATTTCTGACTCATACAATATAATATCTGTTGCTACTAAGTCACCTCAGTCGTGTCCGACTCTGCGACCCCATAGACGGCAGCCCAGCAGGCTCCCCCATCCCTGAGATTCTCCAGGCAAGAACACTGGAGTCGGTTGCCATTTTCTTCTCCAATGCATGAAAGTGAAAAGTGAAAGTGAAGTCGCTTAGTCGTGCCTGACTCTTAGCGACCCCAGGGACTGCAGCCTACCAGTCTCCTCCATCCATGGGATTTTCCAGGCAAGAGTACTGGAGTGGGGTGCCATTGCTTTCTCTGATAATATCTGTAATACTCAATAAATATTAGCTATTGTTATTTTTGCCTATGTTACTTTCCGTAAGCATAACCATGAGTGGGTAGTTGTGCTGTGGGTGTTAGTTTAGTTTAACTAAACTAACCTTAGTTTAGAAGTGGAGGAAGTCAAACTTCTTCCCAGAGNCTTTCTCTGATAATATCTGTAATACTCAATAAATATTAGCTATTGTTATTTTTGCCTATGTTACTTTCCGTAAGCATAACCATGAGTGGGTAGTTGTGCTGTGGGTGTTAGTTTAGTTTAACTAAACTAACCTTAGTTTAGAAGTGGAGGAAGTCAAACTTCTTCCCAGAGTGGGTTGTAAAGTTTCAACAAGATGGGCAGCCATAATAACAGCAAACATTTATCCCTGCTTGCTTTGTTGCTAGCACAGTTCTAAGTGTTTCACATATGTTAACTCACTTATTTCTTACAGCAACCCTGGACAAAAACAATTTTATTCCCACTTAAAAGGTGAGGGAACAGATTCAGAGAGGTTAAACGATTTGCAAGGTCATATATCTAGAAAGCTCTAGATTCAGGACTTGAACTCTGCAGTCTTGGGACTGTGTCTGGCATGTGTATGTGTGTTTAACTTTTTTAAAAAAGAAAGACTACAGGAACTTCTCTGGTTCAGTTCAGTTCAGTTGCTCAGTCATGTCTGACTCTTTGCAACCCCATGAACCGCAGCACGCCAGGCCNAAAATCCCATGGACAGAAGAGCCTGGTAGGCTGCAGTCCCAGGGGTTGAGAAGAGTCAAACACAACTGAGAGACTTCACTCTCACTTTTCACTTTCATGCATTGGAGAAGGAAATGGCAACCCACTCCAGTGTTCTTACCTGGAGAATCCCAGGACAGCAGAGCCTGGTGGGCTGCTGTCTATGGGGATGCACAGAGTCGGACATGACTGAAGCGTCTTTGCATCAGCAGCAGAAGGAATGCATAAGATGCAATTTCGATACCTGGTCAGGTAACTTAGATTCCACAAGCCAAGGAAAAACTAAGTTTATGAGCTGAAACTATGAGCCCATGTGCCTCAACTAGAGAGTCCAGGCACTGTAAGAGAAGATCCTGCATGATGCAACAAAGATCCCACATGCTGCAACCAAGGCAGCCAAATGAGTAAATAGTTTTTTAAACAAAGAAAAAATGTGTGTAGCTCATAGACATATAGTGACTTGTCTAAAGCCGTATAGCCAAGGGACTTCCCTGGCGGTCCAGTGATTAAGACTTCGCCATCCAGTGCAGGGAGTGGAGGTTCGATCCCTGGTCTAGGAGCTAAGATCCCATATGCCCCGTGGCCAAAAAAACCAAAACATTAAACAGAAGCCATGTTGTAACAAACTCAATGAAGACTTAAAAAAAAAAAGGTCCACATTAAAAAATCTTAAAAAAAAAAAAAGTTAAATAAAATAGTCACAGCCAAAAAGAGGTGGTGAAATTTAACCCAGGATTTGGACACAGGACTGGCTAACTCAAGACCCATATCATGAAGGGAATCCCTGTGGGTGAAGAAGTGTGTGGCCTGCCATGTTGAAGAGTCACGTGTGTTTCCACTTTGAGGCAAGGCTTTGCAGAGAGAAAAGCCTAGAGTTATCCTCAAGGCTGCTGCCTTATCCAGATGAAGAATCTGAGGCTCAGAGAGGAAACAACTCACCCAAGTTGTCCAACTAAAAGAAGGCGGCGATGGGCCAAGAATCCCACTCTACTCCACCACAGTGGGGACATAAGTGGTTTGAGGAGCAATGTTCATCCCTGGTTGCAATAAGCCTTAGAGACAGAAACATATCAGCAGTGAAGGGCAACCTAAACATTACTTATATTCATTAAGAGAACATTAAATTGAAGGGACATATGCCTGCCATCAGTTACCAGCTAGTGCTCTGACAGCCTCAACACCCTCTGTGAATCCAGCTGGGCTTGTGGGGGCGGGGGCACATAGAGCAGCCCCTCCTCCCTGGCTCTTTACTAAAGTGCTTAATTGTCCGAGGGAAAACACCCAGCACTCCTGCCCGGCTCCAGGTAACTAACTGAAACTAGATGGCTTGAATTTTTGTAGGGAAGGGGGCCACTCGTAGGAAAATATAGAACACATGTTCATTCAATATTTGTTCAGCATCTTTTATGTGCCAGGCACAGTGCTATGAGCTATGAATATGAGCACAACCAAAGCAGGTGAAACGCCCTGTCCTCATGGAGATGGTATTTGGGAGGATGGAAATCTACCCTCTACAACTCACAGGCAAAAAAAAAGTATAGGTTCTTTATTTTTTATGTGACAGGTTTTTTTTTTCTTGTGCCTCATCTATTTATTAATAAGAAAAAATATGAACCTGATTATTAATAGTAATTTAGTCTTCCAGTTTAAAAGTCTCAGATGAGTTAGTACTTAGTATTTTTTGAGTAAAAGTTTCCGCTTTCTGTGCCTCTACCCCTTCCTTTATTCAAGAGAGTGTGTAGGTTTCGACCAGTCCACACATACGTATCCTTATGCTGTCCTTGGACTGTGACCTAAGAGGTCATAGGAGCACACGGACCTATGTGGACCACCCTTCGGATCCCTCATTGATTCAGCAGTAGGGTGGAAAACCCTAGGACATCTTGGTTTGGAGGAAGGAAAACCCAGCTGCAGCCAGCTGGCAGAGCCCTAGCCATATCTCCTCAGCACTCCAGCCATGCTCCAAGGATAATTGCTGCAACTATAATCCAAAGGACCTGGCCACTGGAGCATGCTTGGCACATGTGCTAGACAAGGCAGTAGTACTGGTGATGTAATGCCCACAAAAATACTCTTCAAGCAATGACCAGCCAGCATCTTCACCCATTGTATAGAATAACTCTGAGGGGTGTTCTTAATTGCCTCCCAGAGTTCCCCAGTGGAATTAAGCTCCAGTTGCCTCAGTGGTAATTATTTGACCACACGTGATTTTATTGGCAGCCTTTCCTTCTCTGTCTCACTCCGCACTCTACTATCAGGACTTCCTGGGATCATCCCCCACCCTCCACCAAATAAACTAATTGGTCTCAAATCTGGACCCAAGATTTGCATCTGAGAGAACCCTGAGACATCGTCCATTTAATATTTTTTAAATATCATATTCACTATATATTTATTGGGAGATGATAAATAAACAAATATGATAGAAGCTCTTTTATCTCATGTTATCAAGAGAAATATTTGATCAGTGCATTAAAAATATTAGTTCAGGGACTTCCGTAGTGGTCTAGTGATAATCATAACTTATGATGCATGCATATCTTAAACATTTTGTTGTTCTTATTCGGTCGCCAAGTCGTGTCCAGCTCTTTGTGACATCATGGATTGCAGCACACCAGGCTTCTCTGTCCTTCATTATCTCCCAGAGTTTGCTTAAACTCATGTCCATTGAGTCCAACTATCTCACCCTCTGTTGTCCCCTTCTCCTCCTGCCTTCAGTCTTTCCCAGTATCAGTGTCTTTTCCAATGAGTCAGCTCTTCGCATCAAGTGGCCAAGGTTTGGAGCTTCAGCTTCAGCATCAGTCCTTCCAGTGAATACTCAGGGTTGAAAACACTTTAGTCTAATTTAAAATAAGTAAATGTACAGTTAGGTGACAATTTTTTGACACAGAGCTAATCTTCGGAAAATCCTGCATTGTTCACTAAGGCTTCTGAGCGCAGAAATGAGTGCAGATATGCTTGGGGAGAGCTTGGAAAGGCAAGAAGCTGACAGAAGGAAATTGATCAGTGGCATGGTACAGCCAATTCTAGAACTCAAGGCTTTCAAGTCTGGAGGCTTATAAGACCAAGCCATGTCAAAGAAGGATGCCCCAGGCTTTAAATGGAGTCAAAATTGCAGTGAAACTGGCTGGTCACAAGCCTTTCCAGGAGTCCCTGGGCAATGGGCGATCATGTTTCCCAGCAACACTACTCCAAAGAGGTGGGCAACTGCTGTGTAGTGTCACATCGCAAGCCAGCTACTCTGGAGGAATTGAACCTGACTCACCCACTGACCCACAGAGACAAAATTCAGAGGCCTCCCAAAGAGTGGTGAGAGGGAGCTGCCTCCTGGAATAGTATGTTACTTTATGGTAGGGTCACAAGACATCTATGTGGAAGGTTTTGTCAGATTGCCCCACCTCCAGCCGTTGTATAGATGTACCACCACTTTTCTCCAGCAAAGTGGAGAAAAGATTTGGGACAAGTTTTCTATTTCTCATCAGGAGCATAAAGGGCTTTCCTGGTAGTTCAGTGGTAAAGAATCCGCCTGCCAATGCAGGAGACATGGGTTCAATCCCTGAGTTGGGGAGATCCCCTGGAGAAGGAAATGGCAACTCATCCAGTATTCTTGCCTGGAAAATCCCATGGACATAGGAGCCTGGTGGGTTACAGTCCATGGGGCTGCAAAGTCAGACGTGACTTAGCTACTAAACAGTAACAACTTAGTGATTAAACAACAACAAAAGGAGCACAATAATTCACACGACTTAAAGTGGTTTCATGGTTCCTAACGATTTTCCCCATGGCCCTCCTAGTGCTCCCCATCTTTATTCTGGAAATGCAGCCATGATTATGAGACTCAAGCCAGGCCAGTTAGTGATATCTGGAATTTTTCCTATCAGAGCTGAGGAATAGATGTTCTCTATACTCCAGGAGCTACTAAAGCTGGAAGGCTATGATGCTGGAGTTGCCAGAGGCCACATTCCCCTCTAAGTAGAGAAAGACCATCTGTGAGAGGCAGGAATGACTCCAACAAGCAAAGAGTAGCAGAGAAGAGAGAGAGAAAAGCCTGACAGTATTTGCATGTCTAAATCCAGTCCTTGCTGGGGTCAGCTCCATTCTGTACTGTCCATGGTTTGGTTACATGAGCCAATACATCCCCTTTTCATGCTCAAAGTAGTTAGAGTTGAGTTTCTATCACTTCAAACAAAGAGTGTTTGACTAACACAGATATTCTCAGTGATAGCAAAGATGAGGAGCCTTCAAAAGGCCTCCAGGCAACAGATGTTCACAAGCAGGAGCTGGGACAAGAGAGGAAGAGCCACAGAGAGACTCCACATAGGAAATACCTTCTGGGGACTCCTAGGAATATATATACCCCTGCTTAATTCTTTTCACACACACACACACACACAAACACATACCAGGAATAAAGGGGGGGAAAGAGCCTTCAGGAAAAGATAGTTATAACACAACACTCTTGAGTCAGGTACTTTTTTTTTTCCAACTGTTTTCTTTCTTTTGATCTATATCCATTTTCTCTAATGACAGTCATTTTTTGACTCTAGCTGTTTTTTTTTTTTTTTGGCGGGAGGAGGGTCGTGTTGGGTCTTTGTTTCAGTGTGCAGGCTGTTTATTGCAGCATGCTCTAGCTGTGACGGCTGAGCTTAGTTGCCCTGTGACATGTTGCCTTAGCTCCCCAAAGAGGGATTGAACCTGTATCCCCTGCATTGGAAGGCAGATTCTTAACCACAGAACCTCCAGGGAAGTCCTTGAGTCAGGTACTTATTATTTAACCTCCTTGTAATCCCGAGCCCCTCAGTATATTCTCTCTCACTCTATAAGGCAGCAAAGAAAATATACACTTTAGCTACTATTCTGACTCTTTCTCTCTCTCTCTCCTGAATCATTTCTAAATTAATTTATTACCTTTTATAACCTTATATAACCATAAAAGCTAGAACAGATCCATTCTGTATGAGGAATGGCACAATTCGTATCTCTTCTCAAACAGAAGGCCTCATGCGCATGTAAAAGCTGGAACATAAAGCACTGGGGTTATTTGTCAATCCAAGAGGAGGCCTCAGCCTGGTGGGAAGAGGAGGGAGCTTAGAAAAATGAACTTGGGATCCATGTTTTATTTCTTTTTTATTCTTGGGAAGAAATGTTAGTTAATTGAGAAAAATGAATGTAAGTTTTTCTAAAGCCCTGTTCTTGGAGCAAGGGGAGGAGTTCATTGTGTGAAGAGTCATCCTTTGAGGCTTAATTATTCTTTAATACTTTGAGATTGAAGGGAAAATATGGAGGAGGCTTTGTAAAGAGGGCTTGAGGTCTTGTATGAGTAAAAAATGCTGAGAAGAGAAACCATGGGCTTTTGATAAATGGAAAGATTAGCTTGTTTTCAGGAGTGGAGTATCTCTTCCCTTCCCCTCTACCTCCATGGATGGAGTATACTTCCTTGCCCTTTGGCTTTGGGCTTGGCCATGAGATTTGCTGTAGCCAAAGGGTTTGAGGTGTACTTGTGCAGCTGGACACCCTCTCTTACAATTCAGCCATCATCAGGAGAAAATCCTGTTCTGGTTAGCCCACTGGTTCAAGGAGGAGAATGAGGAAAACATGGAGCAGAGTCACCCAGCTACCAAGAAACTCATAACCCCAAACCTAATGCTGTTGCATCATGCCTAAAGTCTGAGGTTGATAGTTTTGTGGTATTACCAGTGCAATAGCTAATGAATATAATGCATTAGTGTGATTTCCTTTGAACTGGAAAACTAGTGAAGACTGGCAACTTTGGGTTATTTTACTAACAAAAGTTAAACTCCTGACATGAGTGACCCTTTTACCTTTTATTATTACTGGTGGAAGTGGAATCAGGAGTTGGGGAGAAAATGATGGAGTTTTAGCCCTGGGACTTCACAGCACAATTTCGCCTATCTGACCCAGGTCATGGAGTTTGAAGCCAGCATATCCATGCATGTGGTTTGTTGGGAGAGGCAACGTATCGTTGGCCCTATGCCTCCATGCATATTGCTGGATATGCAAAGAATGCAAGGCGCTCACTGCCCTCTACCCAGGCCATTTCTCAGGATTGTGTTTGTAGGAAACAACCTTACAGAGTGAAATAATATCTTCCCCAGACAAAGAGTTGACTCATTACTGTTGATGATAAAAGTGGTAGATTCTCCAAGCTCAGTAGTCTCCCTGTAACAGAATTATCTGTGTGTGCAGGACCACCTGTATCACTTCCTTGGGCCTTGGGAGACATGGGGAATCAGAGTAAGCCTGACTGTCTGGCTTTCCCTGTAAGTATAGCAGTCCCAGCACCTAGGAAGCAGTCTAGCTTCACCGCTTGTAGGCAGGGTAAATTCGCAGACCCTTCACGGCTCCTGACTTGAGTCATCTCTCATGAATGTTAATTGTCCCAAAGCTCTACACAGGAATAAAGTTTGTGAACTCCTTCAGAGAGCAGGATCCCTCCCACCCAGGGCAACTTTTCAGCACCAGCTTGGGAAAGAGAACTTCATAAATTCTCAAATGTAAAAGTTAGAAGGGACCATTGTGATCAGCAGAAAATCTTAGAGCAATGATTTCCAGAAGGTGGGAAGTACCCTTGTGGGTCACGAGGTGATTTTAGATGATATGTGAAAGAGTATGATTTTAAATTTCAGAAGCACTTGTTTATAATATGCATAAGAAAAACACTTCAAAGTATTCCTCTTGAAAGATATATTTAAACAAAAAATAGATTAACAGAAATATAAGTTGTTCAGTCGTTAATTCGTGTCTGACTCTTTGTGACTCCATGCACTATAGCACACAAGGCTTCCTGTCCTTCACTATCTTCTGGAGTATGCTAAAATTTATGTCCTTTGAGTCAGTGATGCTATATAACTATCTCATCCTCTCCCACCCTCTTCTTTTGCCTTCAATCTTTCCTAGCACTGGGGTTAGGCAAGGCTAAAAGTATGTTTAAGTTAGGCTGGGATTATTTAAAGGCTGGAATCAGTAAGGACTCTTGACCATAGCACCTAACATAGCTCCTCTACATTGCTTGGGCTTCCTTATAGGGTGGCAGATTCAGAGTAGTCAAGCATCTTGCACAGTGGCTCAGGGCTTCAAGAGCAACCCTTAGGAGAGGTCAATATGATGAGTCTTAATTCAATACGACTGAAGTCCTTACAAAAAGAGGAGATTAGGACACAGGCTCACATATGTGGAGACACAAGAAGGCCATCTATGGGCCAAGGAGAGAATCCTCAAAAGAAATGAATCCTACCAACACCTTGATCTCATGCCTTTAGCCTCCGGAATTGTGAATAAATTTCTATTGTTTAAACCACTCAGTCTGTGATACTTTGTTGTGACAGCCCTACCAAACTAATACAAAAGTCTAGAGCAAAGCAAGGAGATCTTAGATGTGACGCTAACAGCATGATACATAAAATGTAAAATAGATAAATTGGACTTATTAAAAACTTGCTCCCGGAAAGACCGTAAGAGGATGAAGGCACAAACTACAGACTGGGAGAAAATTGTTGCAATTCACATATCTGACAAGGAACTATGCAGAATACATAAGAATTTCAATACTCAACAGTGAAAAAAAATCCAATTAGGAAATGGGCAAAAGACATGAATAGACGTTTCACCAAAGAAGATAAACAGACGGCAAATAAGTACATGAAAGACGTTCAACATCATTAGCCATGGGGAATTGTAAGTCAAAACTATAATAAGACATGCCTATCAGAACAGCTAAAATGAAAAATAGTGGACTTCCCTGGGTGATCCAGTGGTTAAGAATCTGCCAGCCAATGATGCAGGTCCCCTGGTCTGGGAAGATTCCACAAGCTGCAGTGCAACTAAGCCCATGGGTCACAACTACTGAGCCCACAACTACTGAAGTCCATGCGCCTAGAGCCTGTGCTCCACAATAAGAGAAGCCACTGCAATAAGAAGTCCGCACGCTGAGACTAGAAAGTAGTCCCCACTCACTGCAGCTAGAAAAAGCCCACGCACAGTGATGAAGACCCAGCAGAGCCAAAAATAAAAACTGGAAAAATAAAGATTAAAAAAAAGAAAAGTGACAATGGCAAATTCTGGTTAGGGTGCAGAGAAATCAGAGCAACGTTGTCAGTAGAAATGTAAAATGGTCCAGCTACTCTGAAATTATTTTGGTAGTTGCTTACAAAACTAAATATACAATTATCATACAGTCCAAACTGTTTGGAAGAGCCCCACACTGGAAACAGCCCAGAAGTCTTTCAGTGGGTGAATAGTCAAAAAAAAAAAAGAAGCTGTGGTGTGTCCATGTCATGGCATACTAGTCAGCAAAGGAACAGACTGTTGATGAACGCAACAACCGGGATCAACCTCTGGGAATTAGGCTGAGTTAAAAGGTCAGCCCGAAAAGGTTACATACTGTATGATTCTATTTGTATACCATTCTTCAGATGACAAAATTATAGATGTGTGAAACAGAAGAGTGGTTGCCAGGAGCAAGGAAAGATGAGGAGGGGGAGGTGGTGTGGTTGTAAAGGGCAACACCCAAGATCCTTGTGGAGATGGAACTGTTCTGCACATTGACTGCGTCAGTGTCCATATGCTGGTGGTGGTTTCACACCACAGTTTTGCAAGCTGTTACCATTTGGGGAAACTGGATAAATGGTACATGGAATCTTTCGGTATTATTTCTTATATTTGCATGTGAATCTACGAATCTTTTGTGTTAAACGAGAAAGAGAATGAAAAAGTTTTCTTTACTGTTATAATAAGAGCTCCCTGTAAGCAAAAGAAAAAAAGGATCAAAAGTGTTTGCTTGCATAGAGAAATCTGAGAGGATACATACAGAACTAATTCAAGTGATTCCCTGAGGAATCCCTGAGGGTAGGGAGAGGTGGATGCGGAAGGGAGCAGGTAGGAGAAGTATATCCATTTTGATAATGTTGGCCTTTCCAGCTTTTGAGCCATGTGAAAAACAAGAAAAAGAAACAACAAAAAAAGATTCTTCTAGCTGCCGTATGGAGAGTAGATTTAGAAGGACCGTGGGGAGGCTTCAAAAAGCCAGAAAGACTTCACCTGGCTAGAGAATAGCAGAGTTCTTCAACAGCACACTCTTCAATGCAGCATAATCTGACTTTTGTTGGTTTTTCTTTTTTAAATGTAATTTATTTATCTATTTTTGGTTGTGCTGGGTCTTTGTTGTGGTCCGCAGGCTTCTTATTTATAGTGGTTTCTCTTGTTGCAGAGCATGGGCTCCAGGGTGTGAAGGCTTCAGTAGCTGCAGCACTTGGGCTCAGTAATTGGGGCACACAGGCTTAGTTTCCACATGGTATGTGTGATCTTCCCAGACTAGGGATCGAACCCATGTCCCCTGCATTGACAGACAGATTCTTATATGCTAGATCTCCAGGGAAGTCCGTATGGGCTTTTTTTTTTTTTTGGCTGCACAGCACGGCATGTGAGAATTTTTTCCCCGACCAGGGATTGCACCTACACTCTCTGCACTGGAAGCTCTAGAAGCTCGGAGTCTTAACCGCTGGACCACCAGGAAAGTCCCATAACCTGCCTTTTAAAACAAATCTGTTGGCCCCCGCTTAGAAAGGTTTTTCACCCACAGGATTAGGAGCAGCAGCCCAGCATGACACTGAAGACATTTCACACTGTGATTCCCAGCTGATCTTCCGAGGCTCATCCTCTCTCGCCACCCCTTGAATCATAATGTTCTTTTTATCTGAATATAGGAAGTACTGTCACACCTCTGTGCCTTTGCCCATGCTGTTCCTTTTGCCTAGAATGCCCTTCCGGTATACATCATCCTTACAATCTCCAACTCCTTGAGACCAAAGTCAAGGTTCTCTGCCTTTGGAGGCTTTTCTGACCCATCCATCTCCTAAAGTCCCGTACGCAATTAATTGCTCTTTGTTGACTAACTGCCATTTTATTCCTTGTGACACTGGCATACACTCAGGTGTGAGTTTAATTAATTGTTTTTAAATAATTAATTGAGTGGTCATTTGCTTAATAACCTTCTCCCCTGCTAGACTGCCAATTCCAGGAGGGTAGGGACTAGGTCTGCAAATAATCTTACTGACTAAGGCAGTGTCTAGGACCCTGGAGCTTACAGCTAAGGGGTTCTTGGAAAGGCTTGGGATCTTGAGCCCCCATTTTCTCTCTCTCTTTTTTTTTTTCAGCTGTGCCAGCAGACGTGCGGGATCTTAGTTCCCAAACCAGGGATCAAACCTGTGACCCCTGCAGTGGAAGCACGCAGTGCTAACCAGTGGACTTCCAGGGAACTCCTTCGAGCCCTCATTCTCTTAAAGGAGCAGCATTCTGAATGGTGATGCCCAGAGCATGTTCTAATTGGCACTGGAAAGGACTGAACTGTCACCTCCTTGTTCCGCTTATAGGCTCCAGTCAAGCCTCTGATTGGACTCCTATCTAGCAAGCCACTAATCTCCCTGTGCTTCTGACAGACGTAAGGGGTTAAACCCCTCCAGCAGGACTGAGAGTAGGTGGGGGAGCCTAGAATCGCATGTCCCACACAGTAGCCACTAGCCACAAATGAGTAAATTAAAATTAAATCAATTAAAATTCAGATCTTTAATCAAGCTAGCCACATTTCAAATGGTCAACAGCTGTCTGTGGCTAGTAGCTACTGTATCCAACACCACAGAGTCAGAAAATATTTCCATCATCATGGGAAGATCTTCAGAGGGTCACGGTCTAGAGAATTACACTCCCCCTACTTTTCTTTTCTTTTTTTTCCCTTGGCCACACAGCTTGCGGGATCTTACTTCCTTGGCCAGGGATTGAACCCATGGCCATGGCAGTGAAAGTGCCAAGTCCTAACCACTTGGACTACCACGGAACTCTCAAGAATCACCCTTTACTCCGTGCTTCACACAAAACAGCACTGTGTTAAAGCATCTCGAAGGGCGTGCTTAGGAGCCAGACTGCCTGGATTTGAATCCTACTAGCTGTGTGGCCTTGAGCAAGTTATTTCATCTCGCTGAGCTTCATTTTCTTCAACTGTAAATTGGAAGTCATAATAGTATCCACCTCATGAGGTTGCTGTGAGGATTCAACGAGATCATACACGTAATACACTTGGAATATTACTGGCCCACAGTATTAACTGGCCCAGAGCATTAGCTCAGTACTTGGTTGGTTTATTGTCATTTTTTGTTTTTGTTTAAATCTCACAACAATCCTATTAAATAAGTGCTATTATGATTCCCATTTGCAAAGGGGGACATTGAGGCTCAAACAGCTGAAGCCACTTATGAAAATTCACGTGGTGAGGTAGTGGCGGGGCTGGTTTTGAACCTCCAAGCCCCTCAGTTTTCTAGGCTTCTTCCTTTTTGAGGGGTGGGGATGGATCTGCCCCGAGCTCCAACTGTAACTTGGTCTAGTTCCACAGTCCTCCTTGCCAAGAAGAGCTCCTGCCAACCTTCCTATGGGCTCCAAGCACTTGACTGATGGCCCAGCCCCATCAGTGGGGAGCCTCTGCCATCAGCTGGCATCCATCAGAAATCCTTCTCCTTCCTGCTGCCCTCGATGAGATGCCGGACCCAGAGCACTGTGCAAATAGAACATGAATTCTGCTGACAGGGTAATAACAAGGCTCCTAAATCAGCACTTGGACTTTTTGCTTTACATATATTACTCAAATTACATGTCAGGGATTAATATACATTATAAACCAGATGCGCCAGTTACATATTTCTCTCTGGAATGTCTCTTGGGTGCCTCCTGAAACTGCTGCTGGTGTTAATCACACATTCTTCCCACCATGCCTGGGCCCTGGCGGGGCCACACCGACAGCAGGAGGGCCACGGAGGGGTCAGGAAGGATGGGAGGCCTGGAGGAGCTATGAGGAACAGGGGCTGATTTTCATACTTTGGAACCAGCCCAGCTGTTCTGTGTTTCACACCACTTTTGTAGCTTTCCGCCATGCAGGCTGTGGCAATCAGCCTGTTGTGTCCAGTGCTCAGCCAAGGTCTGGTCCATAGTACCTGTTCTGAGGAGGTGGCAGAGGTTGATGATTGCCTACCGGAGGTCTATTTTCTCCTTGTTTCCAATGAACAGAACCCTGATATTGTTTGGGGCTGCAATGTATCAAGCTAAAATTATTCACCTTCATAATATCTTTGTGGCTAGATATGGGTATATGAGTCAGTTCTGGCCAACAAGACGGAAGAAGAAATATGCTGGGCATTTGTGGGAAATCCTTACATAAGGGCTGTCCCTCACTTCTTGACCCCTTTTCTCTCTGCCTGGAACACAGTCATGATGGTCACAGCTGCAGCTGTGACCTGCATGGTTACCTCTTGTAACCATGAGGTAACAAGCTTCAAAATGAAAGCCTGCAAGCTGAGATGGAGGTATGGAAAGGTGGAAGGAATCTGGAATCATGTGGCTGTATCTGAGCCTTTCTACCAGCCTTATTCTGCTTATTTGCAGTCTACCAAACTTATTTGCAGTCACTGGGGTTTATCACATTTCTGATACATTTGCCTTCAGTGTCTCTGTCATCCACAGAGAAGCAGCTCTTAGGGAACATCTCAGTCTTTGCTTCTCTTCTTTGAAATGTGCTCATCACCACATGCTGGATTGCCCACACCTGCTTCTCAGAGCATTCTCACCATATTCCCTGCTGAGTAAGCAGTGGACCATGGCCATAGTTGATGGAGTCAGTGGACTAAACCCAACCCAACCAGAGTCTCTTCCTGAGAATTTCAACTGAGCCCAGAAATTTGTATTTAGAACACACACTGTCATCAACAGCCCATAGTGACCCTGGGGTGGTTTTATTTTTCCTATATAGTGTTTTTGTCCTGTGCTTTCCAGGTAGTGCCAGTGGTAAAGAACCCGCATGCAAATGCAGGAGACATAAGAGACTTGGGTTGGATCCCTGGATCAGGAAGATGCCCTGGAGGAGGGCCTGGCAACCCACTCCAGTATTCTTGCTTGGAGAATCCCCATGGATGGAGGATCCTGGTGGGCTATAGTCTATGGGGTCACAAGGAGTTGGACACAACTGAAGCGACATAGCATGCATAGTGTTTTTGTTTTTTTAATATTAGAAACATTGTTTCCAATAAAAATCTGGATCTCTGGCTTCTCTTGAAATAGTGGAAGTTTGGCATCACTGGGTTCACATTCCATGGAGCAATAAATGGCTGCTGGTGAGAAGTGGCAATCCCCTCTAGATGGACACATGCTCTTCCATATTCCATAGTCCCCAGTTTGCCCCAATATGTTACTGCACATCCATGTCATTTATTCCTGTTGCCTGCCTGGCTCCTTTTGGCACTGGAGTTTACAACATCTGCTCTAATTAGTCACCATAAGGCCTTCGAATCATGATAATAAAGCTGCTGGTGAAGATAACAATAGCAACAATTATTGATGACTATTATGAGCCAAGTAATTTAGGGAGGGCTCTGCATATATTATCTTATTTAGTCCTCAAAACAAGAAGACCCCTACTATGATGACTGTGTGTGTGTGTTTTCAGTCTCTCTGTCGTGTCCAGCTCTTTGACTGTGCAGACTGTAGCCCTCCAGACTTCTCTGTCCATAGAATTGTCCAGGCAAGAATACTGGAGTGGGTTACCATTTCTTACTCCAGAGGATCTTCCCTGTACAGAAGAGGAAAGAGGTGCAGTAACTTGACCAAAGCCTCCTAGTTAGAAAGCAATATATCTGGGATTCAAATCCAAGCATTCTGGCCTCAGAGTGGGTGCTTCCCAACCAATAGATTACAGCTACCTTCTTATGAATTAAGACAAAGAGACGGAGAAGGACACAGCATATGTGCAGACAAAGTGGAAGAAACAGATATCAAAGTGGGAGGCAGAGAATGGCCGCTGTGGACCCTGGCTGTTTTCTGGTTCCTTGTGAAGTTTGGATGCACTCCACACAAGGAAACTTCCACCAGTTGGAATTCATATATGCAAGCAACAGAAACAAACTGGTAGATTTCAGCAGAAGAGGAATCAGTGAAATAGACACTGGAGAGTTTTCAGAATTGCTGGGAAGGCTGGAGAACAAGAATGGCCATCAGGGTGGCAGAAGCACAGGGCTAGTCTGGTAAGACCCTGATGACCCAACCACAGAATGTCAGACCCTTCAGCCTCCCCTTTAACCCTGCTAAAACTTTACACCTGATGCTAGGCACAGCCACTGGCCCTCCTGCCTGGGCTGCCCCAGAGACTGAATATTGCTGCCTCTATGGCCACTAACACCAGATTGGGCTTCTCCATTGCTTCTGTGTCTTCGTGTCTCTGGCTCCTCAAACCAAGTCTAGCGTGTCCTCTAAATGCCAAACACTAGCTGCAGAGGAGACTGGGAAAGCAAGTAGCTAGCACTTCCACATTCTACATCAGGAAGGGAGCTCTACTTCCCACTGAGATTCATCATGGTGGGAAATTCTCCAGACATACATATGGGTCTCTGAGTCAGGCAGCCAAAAGGGACAACTGTGTAAGAAGACTCTTTCCTTCCTTCCTTCCTTTTTTTCTTTCTTTCTATTTTGGTGGTGCTGGGTTTTCATTGTGGCATGCAAGCTTTCTCTAGTTGTGGCTCACTGACTTCTCTTGTCCTGGAGCATGGGCTCTACAGTACATGGGCTCAGTAGTTATGGATTCTCTAGTTGCAGCGCATGGTCTTAATTGCCCCATAGTATGTGGAATCTTGGAGAAGGCAATGGCAGCCCACTCCAGTACTCTTGCCTGGAAGGTCCCACGGACAGAGGCGTCTGGTGGGCTGCCGTCCATGGGGTCGCTGAGAGTCGGACATGACTGAGAGACTTCACTTTCACTTTTCACTTTCATGCATTGGAGAAGGAAATGGCAACCGACTCCAGTGTTCTTGCCTGGAGAATCCCAGGGACAGGGGAGCCTGGTGGGCTGCTGTCCATGGGGTCACACAGAGTTGGACACAACTGAAGCGACTTAGCAGCAGCAGCAGCAGCAGCAGTATGTGGAATCTTAGGTCTCTGATCAGGGATCAACCCATACCACCTGCATTGGAAGGCAAATTCTTAACCACTGGACTGCCAGGGAAATCCCCAAAGTCAGTGCCTTTTGTTTCCAAAATGTAGAGTCTTTTCTGTGTGGTCACAGGGATTCTCCTTTGCTGCAGGTGGAAACAATTCTCTATGCTACTCCCCAAATCCTGAGTTGGTGACTCCTCTGGAATTTCTCCACATGGAGCCACTGGTCTTTCTAAGTTATAAAATGTCTGCCAAAATAGCAGCCTGGTTGGAGCTGTTTCTTTATCCTTTAGTGCCTACACATTCCCATCTTCCTCTCATAACTTGAACCTCCAGCAAATTCCCATCCTGGCTTCCCACCTTCTCTTCAAGTGCTCGTTTCTCTGTGATCCAGATTTTAGCCTCTCTCTCCTGCTCCTGCAAAGAACAATATCATGTCTCTACCTTAATTACATTTTAGTGATTCCATTGCCAGCGTGGTTTTAAATTGTTCTTGCCTACCTTTCTGGTGGCAAAATTCAAATTTCTTCTTATTCTTTAAAGTTTTCAGTGGATGACCTAGACAAGTGAGCAATGACACTATGAAGACTGAGCTCAAAGAAGTGATGTTTAGCACTGTGATCACATAAAATCTGGGCACAGTTAAGACAACACAGTAAATACATTATTACAAATGTTTAATGTACACAATAACAAGTGACAGTCATATTATTAAAAAAGCTTAGCACCACAATTTTTGGGGAGATGTGGCCATGTTGTAAATTCTGATATTCCACACAGAGAAGGACTTGTTCTACCAGCTACTGCAAGTACTGTTGGCAGGTGACCCTTAGCTGTGAACCTTCTTTGAGAATTTCCTTGGCAGCTGTCTTTTTGAGGCAGCCTGCATACAATGATTGACCCACTTGAGAGTGAAGAGACCTGATCCCCTTGAAGATTTATCCCAGCTTTCCTGCAAAAAGAGTTAGTTTTTCACTCATGTCCAACTCTTACGACCCCATAGACTGTAGTCTGCCAGGTTCCTCTGTCCATGGAGTTCTCCAGGCAAGAATACTGGAGTGGATGACCATTCCCTCCTCCAGGAGATTGTCCCTCTGGGATAGAACCTGAGTGTCTTGCATTGCAGGCAGATTCTTTACCATCTTAGCCAGCCTTAGAGTCCGCCACAGAATCAGAGGCTTTTGTTCTGACTTCGTGGTTTGACTTCTTCCTCCTGTTCTTTCCTCTTTCTTCCACAAAGCACTCCCCAAATCATTTCCTGCATGCTAATCTCCATCTTGGAGTTTACTTCCCAGAGGACTCAACCTGCAATCCTTCACGCACATGCACAAACACTCCCGTGTCCAGGCTCACTGGAATGTGGTTTTGCAGCTTCTCCATTCAAGAGATGGGGTCTGTTTCTTCCCTCCTTGAATCTAGACTGGCCCTGTAACTTGTTTTGGTCAATAGAATGAGGCCGAAGTTATACTATACCAGTTCTGAGCTGGACCCTCCAGAAGCCTTGCCTGCTTCTGCTCTCATTCTTGGAGCCTTGCCACTACCATAAGAATAAGCCTGGGCTTCCCTTGTGGCTCAGTGGTAGAGAATCTGCTGCCAATGCCGGAGACACGGGTTCGATCCCTGGTCTGGGAGGATCCCACAGCCAAGGAGCAACTAAGCCCATACACCACAACTTTTGAGCCTGTGCTCTAGAGCCCATGCTCTGCAACAGAAGAGAAGCCGCGGCAATGAGAAGCCTATGTACCACGACTATGAGCAGTCCCCGCTTGCCGCAACTAGAGAAAGCCCAAGAGCAGCAATGAAGACTCAGCACAGCCAAAAATAAGTAAATAAATAAAAGTATATTAAAAAAGAATAAACACAAGCTAGCTTGCTTGTGCTAGCTAAAAGACATGTGACCAAGGAATGTGACCATTCCTCAGCTAACAGCCAACCATCTTCCTTGAAGCAAAGCCACCTAGCTGATCACTATGTATGAATGAACTTAGCCAAGACTAGACATACTGCCTAGCTGAGCCTAGCCCAAACTGTTGACCCAGAAAACCATGAGGTAATCAATAATGTTTTTTTAAGCCAGTTAAATTTGGGGTAGTTTTCTAGCAATTCCTAATGGCGACAGGAGGGAACTGTATTTGAGAAACCATCTTGAAAAGATAGAAAGTAAAACTAGGGCAAGAGCACCAGGCCCCAAGTGACACAAGAGATGATTGCTCAAGTTTCCTTGAGAAAATGGAAGGAATTTATTTTTTGCCCCAGTGAAGTGGGTGGAGAGATGAGACTAGGGGTGGAGGCATAAAAAGTAGGTAAGGAGGAGAGAGTTGTTTGCATGGTGGTATGTGACTGGAAACAATATGAGTTGAAGGAGCAGGTGGGATCCTCTAATGGGCATGGGTCTGTGTGCATGGAGATGAGATGGCAGAAGGACATTTAAGCACAGATGAACCTAATAGTTATTTTGAATTTCTTCTCATTTCATTGATGTAATCACTTCTCTGTTTATTTGCAACCCATCTGATCTTCAGAAAAGGCTTATACAAAACAGGAATTCTTCCACTCTGCTGGTGGAAAACCAAGACAGCTACTTTGGAAAGCAATTGGTAGTATTTATCTGCTGCCGCTGCTGCTAAGTCGCTTCAGTTGTGTCTGACTCTGTGCGATCCCACAGACGGCAGCCCACCGGGGTCCGCCGTCCCTGGGATTCTCCAGGCAAGAATACTAGAGTGGGTTGCCATTTCCTTCTCCAATGCTTGAAAGTGAAAAGTGAAAGTTGAGTCTCTCAGTCGTGTCCAACTCTCAGCGACCCCATGGACTGCAGCCTACCAGGCCCCTCCGTCCATGGGATTTTCCAGGCAAGAGTACTGGAGTGGGGTGCCATTGCCTTCTCCGAGTATTTACCTAGTGCAGTACAAAACGCACATGCTCTTTGAGGAGCAATTCCACTTCTAGATTTTTTTTTTTTTTTTTTTTTTTTACTTTTTGGCTGCCCCAGGCAGTATGTGGCATCCTAGTTGCCTGACCAGGGATTGAACACATGGCCCCTGCTTTGGAAGCTTAGAGTCTTAACCACTGGATTGCCAGGGAAGTCCCTCCACTCCTAGATTTTTATAGAGAAATCCTTGTGCATGTGCACCAGGAAATATCTACAAGAATGTTGCATTGTCTGTAATAGAGGAAATTTGGAAAAGCCTTAATTGTCTACAAGTAGAGCTTTAGATAGATAAATCTGTAAATATTCATATGATAAAACACTATATAAGTTATTATGCAGGCTTCCCTGGTGGCTCAGATGGTAAAGCATCTGCCTGCAATGCAGGAGACCTGGGTTCAATCCCTGGGTTGGGAAGATCCCCTGGAGAAGGAAATGGCAACCTACTCCAGTACTCTTGCCCGGAAAATTCCATGGATGGACTACATGTATGTTTATATCTAGCTATATATATCATCAAAGACAGATCAAAAAATACATGATTGCATGAAAAAGCAAGCTACAGAAAATAAAATATGATACCATTTTTGTACATCTTAAAATTACACTAAATAGTGTTACAAACATTTATGAATACAGTATATGCAGTGAAAATATGAAAACCATTTGGAAGGACAGACACCAGATTCCTGATGGTGAATTCTTCTGGGGAGGAAAATATACATGGGAGATTTCACTTTTAACCTTACTAGATTTACAAAATCAGGGGCAAAAACTATAAAATAACAGCATTAAATTCTGACAGTTGGAGAACATGGGTATTTGTTAGATTACTCTCTCTGTTCTGTATTTTAAAATTTTATCAACTGAGAAAGAAATTTAATTTTACCCATGAATGCTTTTTGTGATTTGGGTAGTTTATTTATCTGTATGTGAGTTTCACATCTGGGTCACAGATCCGTGCCAGAACCAGTCCCTGGAGGTGGATGTTACTGAGCCTGTGGACCCCTGGAGTGCCAGATTCTTGAAGAGTGCTTCGTGGATGTATATAGACCGTGGGCCTGGAATCTGACTCCATCTTACTGAGATCACTCACAGCGAGAAACCCAAGGGTACATCTGGTTACATGTATTAATTGTTACCCTGACAATAAGACCAGTGGTAAGCTGATCCTATGGTATAAATTACATGAGCAGTGAAAAAATACTCTTCACTTTGCTAATGAGGGTTCTAATTTCTCCCCATTCACCCCAACACTTATTAGCCATATTTTCCCCTTTCTTTTATAGCCCTTCTAGTAAGCATGAAGTAGGTTCTCATTGTGGTTTTGCTTNCCTGCCTGGGCTGCCCCAGAGACTGAATATTGCTGCCTCTATGGCCACTAACACCAGATTGGGCTTCTCCATTGCTTCTGTGTCTTCGTGTCTCTGGCTCCTCAAACCAAGTCTAGCGTGTCCTCTAAATGCCAAACACTAGCTGCAGAGGAGACTGGGAAAGCAAGTAGCTAGCACTTCCACATTCTACATCAGGAAGGGAGCTCTACTTCCCACTGAGATTCATCATGGTGGGAAATTCTCCAGACATACATATGGGTCTCTGAGTCAGGCAGCCAAAAGGGACAACTGTGTAAGAAGACTCTTTCCTTCCTTCCTTCCTTTTTTTCTTTCTTTCTATTTTGGTGGTGCTGGGTTTTCATTGTGGCATGCAAGCTTTCTCTAGTTGTGGCTCACTGACTTCTCTTGTCCTGGAGCATGGGCTCTACAGTACATGGGCTCAGTAGTTATGGATTCTCTAGTTGCAGCGCATGGTCTTAATTGCCCCATAGTATGTGGAATCTTGGAGAAGGCAATGGCAGCCCACTCCAGTACTCTTGCCTGGAAGGTCCCACGGACAGAGGCGTCTGGTGGGCTGCCGTCCATGGGGTCGCTGAGAGTCGGACATGACTGAGAGACTTCACTTTCACTTTTCACTTTCATGCATTGGAGAAGGAAATGGCAACCGACTCCAGTGTTCTTGCCTGGAGAATCCCAGGGACAGGGGAGCCTGGTGGGCTGCTGTCCATGGGGTCACACAGAGTTGGACACAACTGAAGCGACTTAGCAGCAGCAGCAGCAGCAGCAGTATGTGGAATCTTAGGTCTCTGATCAGGGATCAACCCATACCACCTGCATTGGAAGGCAAATTCTTAACCACTGGACTGCCAGGGAAATCCCCAAAGTCAGTGCCTTTTGTTTCCAAAATGTAGAGTCTTTTCTGTGTGGTCACAGGGATTCTCCTTTGCTGCAGGTGGAAACAATTCTCTATGCTACTCCCCAAATCCTGAGTTGGTGACTCCTCTGGAATTTCTCCACATGGAGCCACTGGTCTTTCTAAGTTATAAAATGTCTGCCAAAATAGCAGCCTGGTTGGAGCTGTTTCTTTATCCTTTAGTGCCTACACATTCCCATCTTCCTCTCATAACTTGAACCTCCAGCAAATTCCCATCCTGGCTTCCCACCTTCTCTTCAAGTGCTCGTTTCTCTGTGATCCAGATTTTAGCCTCTCTCTCCTGCTCCTGCAAAGAACAATATCATGTCTCTACCTTAATTACATTTTAGTGATTCCATTGCCAGCGTGGTTTTAAATTGTTCTTGCCTACCTTTCTGGTGGCAAAATTCAAATTTCTTCTTATTCTTTAAAGTTTTCAGTGGATGACCTAGACAAGTGAGCAATGACACTATGAAGACTGAGCTCAAAGAAGTGATGTTTAGCACTGTGATCACATAAAATCTGGGCACAGTTAAGACAACACAGTAAATACATTATTACAAATGTTTAATGTACACAATAACAAGTGACAGTCATATTATTAAAAAAGCTTAGCACCACAATTTTTGGGGAGATGTGGCCATGTTGTAAATTCTGATATTCCACACAGAGAAGGACTTGTTCTACCAGCTACTGCAAGTACTGTTGGCAGGTGACCCTTAGCTGTGAACCTTCTTTGAGAATTTCCTTGGCAGCTGTCTTTTTGAGGCAGCCTGCATACAATGATTGACCCACTTGAGAGTGAAGAGACCTGATCCCCTTGAAGATTTATCCCAGCTTTCCTGCAAAAAGAGTTAGTTTTTCACTCATGTCCAACTCTTACGACCCCATAGACTGTAGTCTGCCAGGTTCCTCTGTCCATGGAGTTCTCCAGGCAAGAATACTGGAGTGGATGACCATTCCCTCCTCCAGGAGATTGTCCCTCTGGGATAGAACCTGAGTGTCTTGCATTGCAGGCAGATTCTTTACCATCTTAGCCAGCCTTAGAGTCCGCCACAGAATCAGAGGCTTTTGTTCTGACTTCGTGGTTTGACTTCTTCCTCCTGTTCTTTCCTCTTTCTTCCACAAAGCACTCCCCAAATCATTTCCTGCATGCTAATCTCCATCTTGGAGTTTACTTCCCAGAGGACTCAACCTGCAATCCTTCACGCACATGCACAAACACTCCCGTGTCCAGGCTCACTGGAATGTGGTTTTGCAGCTTCTCCATTCAAGAGATGGGGTCTGTTTCTTCCCTCCTTGAATCTAGACTGGCCCTGTAACTTGTTTTGGTCAATAGAATGAGGCCGAAGTTATACTATACCAGTTCTGAGCTGGACCCTCCAGAAGCCTTGCCTGCTTCTGCTCTCATTCTTGGAGCCTTGCCACTACCATAAGAATAAGCCTGGGCTTCCCTTGTGGCTCAGTGGTAGAGAATCTGCTGCCAATGCCGGAGACACGGGTTCGATCCCTGGTCTGGGAGGATCCCACAGCCAAGGAGCAACTAAGCCCATACACCACAACTTTTGAGCCTGTGCTCTAGAGCCCATGCTCTGCAACAGAAGAGAAGCCGCGGCAATGAGAAGCCTATGTACCACGACTATGAGCAGTCCCCGCTTGCCGCAACTAGAGAAAGCCCAAGAGCAGCAATGAAGACTCAGCACAGCCAAAAATAAGTAAATAAATAAAAGTATATTAAAAAAGAATAAACACAAGCTAGCTTGCTTGTGCTAGCTAAAAGACATGTGACCAAGGAATGTGACCATTCCTCAGCTAACAGCCAACCATCTTCCTTGAAGCAAAGCCACCTAGCTGATCACTATGTATGAATGAACTTAGCCAAGACTAGACATACTGCCTAGCTGAGCCTAGCCCAAACTGTTGACCCAGAAAACCATGAGGTAATCAATAATGTTTTTTTAAGCCAGTTAAATTTGGGGTAGTTTTCTAGCAATTCCTAATGGCGACAGGAGGGAACTGTATTTGAGAAACCATCTTGAAAAGATAGAAAGTAAAACTAGGGCAAGAGCACCAGGCCCCAAGTGACACAAGAGATGATTGCTCAAGTTTCCTTGAGAAAATGGAAGGAATTTATTTTTTGCCCCAGTGAAGTGGGTGGAGAGATGAGACTAGGGGTGGAGGCATAAAAAGTAGGTAAGGAGGAGAGAGTTGTTTGCATGGTGGTATGTGACTGGAAACAATATGAGTTGAAGGAGCAGGTGGGATCCTCTAATGGGCATGGGTCTGTGTGCATGGAGATGAGATGGCAGAAGGACATTTAAGCACAGATGAACCTAATAGTTATTTTGAATTTCTTCTCATTTCATTGATGTAATCACTTCTCTGTTTATTTGCAACCCATCTGATCTTCAGAAAAGGCTTATACAAAACAGGAATTCTTCCACTCTGCTGGTGGAAAACCAAGACAGCTACTTTGGAAAGCAATTGGTAGTATTTATCTGCTGCCGCTGCTGCTAAGTCGCTTCAGTTGTGTCTGACTCTGTGCGATCCCACAGACGGCAGCCCACCGGGGTCCGCCGTCCCTGGGATTCTCCAGGCAAGAATACTAGAGTGGGTTGCCATTTCCTTCTCCAATGCTTGAAAGTGAAAAGTGAAAGTTGAGTCTCTCAGTCGTGTCCAACTCTCAGCGACCCCATGGACTGCAGCCTACCAGGCCCCTCCGTCCATGGGATTTTCCAGGCAAGAGTACTGGAGTGGGGTGCCATTGCCTTCTCCGAGTATTTACCTAGTGCAGTACAAAACGCACATGCTCTTTGAGGAGCAATTCCACTTCTAGATTTTTTTTTTTTTTTTTTTTTTTACTTTTTGGCTGCCCCAGGCAGTATGTGGCATCCTAGTTGCCTGACCAGGGATTGAACACATGGCCCCTGCTTTGGAAGCTTAGAGTCTTAACCACTGGATTGCCAGGGAAGTCCCTCCACTCCTAGATTTTTATAGAGAAATCCTTGTGCATGTGCACCAGGAAATATCTACAAGAATGTTGCATTGTCTGTAATAGAGGAAATTTGGAAAAGCCTTAATTGTCTACAAGTAGAGCTTTAGATAGATAAATCTGTAAATATTCATATGATAAAACACTATATAAGTTATTATGCAGGCTTCCCTGGTGGCTCAGATGGTAAAGCATCTGCCTGCAATGCAGGAGACCTGGGTTCAATCCCTGGGTTGGGAAGATCCCCTGGAGAAGGAAATGGCAACCTACTCCAGTACTCTTGCCCGGAAAATTCCATGGATGGACTACATGTATGTTTATATCTAGCTATATATATCATCAAAGACAGATCAAAAAATACATGATTGCATGAAAAAGCAAGCTACAGAAAATAAAATATGATACCATTTTTGTACATCTTAAAATTACACTAAATAGTGTTACAAACATTTATGAATACAGTATATGCAGTGAAAATATGAAAACCATTTGGAAGGACAGACACCAGATTCCTGATGGTGAATTCTTCTGGGGAGGAAAATATACATGGGAGATTTCACTTTTAACCTTACTAGATTTACAAAATCAGGGGCAAAAACTATAAAATAACAGCATTAAATTCTGACAGTTGGAGAACATGGGTATTTGTTAGATTACTCTCTCTGTTCTGTATTTTAAAATTTTATCAACTGAGAAAGAAATTTAATTTTACCCATGAATGCTTTTTGTGATTTGGGTAGTTTATTTATCTGTATGTGAGTTTCACATCTGGGTCACAGATCCGTGCCAGAACCAGTCCCTGGAGGTGGATGTTACTGAGCCTGTGGACCCCTGGAGTGCCAGATTCTTGAAGAGTGCTTCGTGGATGTATATAGACCGTGGGCCTGGAATCTGACTCCATCTTACTGAGATCACTCACAGCGAGAAACCCAAGGGTACATCTGGTTACATGTATTAATTGTTACCCTGACAATAAGACCAGTGGTAAGCTGATCCTATGGTATAAATTACATGAGCAGTGAAAAAATACTCTTCACTTTGCTAATGAGGGTTCTAATTTCTCCCCATTCACCCCAACACTTATTAGCCATATTTTCCCCTTTCTTTTATAGCCCTTCTAGTAAGCATGAAGTAGGTTCTCATTGTGGTTTTGCTTTGTGTTTCCTAATAGCTAATGGTGTTGAGCATCTTTTCACGTGCTTCTTAGCAATTTGTATTTCTTCTTTGGAGAAATGTTTATTCAAATACTTTGTCTGGTTTTTAATTAGGCTTTTAAAATTGCTGAGTTATAGGAATTCTTTGCTATTGTTGGGCTTCCCTGGTGGCTCAGCAGTAACGAATCTGCCTGCCAAGGCAGGAGATGGAGGTTTGATCCCTGGGTCGGGAAGATCCTTTAGAGAAGGAAATGGCAACCCACTCCAGTATTCTTGCCTGGAGAATCCCAAGCACAGAGGAGCCTGGCGGGCTACAGCCCATAGGGTAGCAAAGAACTGGAGACAACTCAGTGACTAAACAACAACAACAAGAATTCTTTATATATTCTGGCTATTAGACTCAACAGATGTATGATTTACAAATATTTTCTTCCATTCTGTAGGTTGCTTTTTCCCTATTGTGGAACAAAAGTTTTAAAATTTGAACTAAGTCCAAGTTATCTACTTTTCCTTTTCTTGTTTGTGCTCTTGATGTTATGTATAGAAACTACTGCTGAAATTAAAATTACCAAGATTTTCACCTGTTTCCTTTCTAGGAGTTTTATACTTATTAGCTCTTATGTTTAGATAATAATACACTGCTTGATACATTTTTTTTTTAGGAGACTGAAACTACTCTGTATGATATTATAATGATAGATATAAATGATTAAGTGAAAGCTGCTTAGTCATGTCTGATTCTTTGCGACTCCATGAACTATACCTCAAAAAAGATGTCCTTTTCATTGTAGGGGACTGGAATGCAAAAGTAGGAAGTCAAGAAATAACTGGAGTAACAGGCAAATTTGGCCTTGGAATATGGAGTGAAGCAGGTCAAAGACTAATAGAGTTTTGCCAAGAAAATGCACTGGTCTTGCAAACACCCACTTCCNCAGGAGTTGGTGATGGACAGGGAGGCCTGGCGTGCTGCAATTCATGGGGTCACAAAGAGTCGGACACAACTGAGCGACTGAACTGAACTGAACTATACAGTCCACGGAATTCTCCAGGCCAGAATATTGCAGTGGGTAGCCTTTCCCTTCTCCAGGGGATCTTCCCAACTGAGGGATTGAACCCAGGTCTCCTGCATTGCAGGTGGATTCTTTACCAGCTGAGCCACCAGGGAAGCCCTTGATACATTTTGAGTTAATTTTTGTAGCTGATGTGAGATAGAATCTAACTTCATTCTTTTGCACATGGATGGTTCGTTGTCCCCTCACCATTTGTTCCAGGCCTCTCTCCTGGCTGTCTTCTACCTCTGTCTCTTCATCTGGTCTTCCCTCTATGCTTGTCTCTGTATCAAATTTCCCTTATTTATTAGATTGCCCAAAATGTTTGTTCGTGTTTTTCCATCAGTGGTTCAGAAAAATCTGAACCAACTTTTCGGCCAACCCAATATAAGGATGTCAGTCATTAGTGGTTTGGGCTACCCTAGTTGCTTCGTTTTAACTTGATTACCTCTGCAAAGACCCTATCTCCAAATAAGGTCACATTCTGAAGTCCTAGGGGTTAGACCTTCAACATATGAATTTTGTGAGTCACAATTCAACTCTTTAACAGTTATTGGTTTTGTTTAGTTTGCCAGGTTGTGGTTTGGCCTTTTTTTCCTGCTTTTATTATTTCTTGCCCATATGCTTAAATACAAAGAAAGGATAAACTATTAGAACATTTCAATATCCTTTCTTAACTAGAAGGTTCTTCAATTTCCTTCGTAACTCTTGAATCAGAAAGTATTCACCCCACTCCTTGCAGTCATTGCCTTTAGGAAGAACTATATCTGTACTGTCCAATTTGTAGCCACTTACTACATGGGGCTATTGAGCACTTGAGATGTATCTAGTATGAACTGAGATGTACTATAAGTTAAAATAGCTCCCCGGGTGGCATAGTGGTAAAGAATCACACTACCAAGACACAAGAGATGCAAGTTTGATAGGGAAGATCCCCCTGGAGTAGGAAATGGCAACCCATTCCAGTGTTCTTGCTGGGAAAATTTCATGGACGGAGAAGCCTGGCAGGCTACAGGTCATGGGGTTACAAAGAATTGGACACAACTAAATGAATAAGGAGATCAGCCCTGGGATTTCTTTGGAAGGAATGATGCTAAAGCTGAAACTCCAGTACTTTGGCCACCTCATGCAGAGAGTTGACTCATTGGAAAAGACTCTGACGCTGGGAGGGATTGGGGGCAGGAGAAGAAGGGGACAACAGAGGATGAGATGGCTGGATGGCATCACTGACTCGATGGGCGTGAGTCTGAGTGAACTCTGGGAGCTGGTGATGAACAGGGAGGCCTGGCATGCTGCAATTCATGAGGTCGCAAAGAATTGGGTACAGCTGAGCGACTGAACTGAATTGATCTGAAGTGAGTAAGCACGCACACATTAGCTAAAATACACATTGGATTCAAAGACAGGACAAAATAAGAAATCATACAAATGAAAAATAAAAGATGAGGGAGGGAAAAATTAAGGGTATGAGTTTAACAGACACAAACTAATATATATAAAATAGATAAGCAACAAGGATTTACTGTATAATCAATAACCTATAATGAAATATAATCTGCAAAAAAACTGAATCACTATGCTGTACACCTGAAACTAATAATATTGTAAATCAACTATATTTGAATTAAAACAGTAAATAAAAACAAACAAAAGATTTTAAATGTAAATTGTTTTTCATGACATACATCACATTCTACATTTAATAATATTATATTGATAACATGTTCAAATTATGTTTTTATATAAGGTCAAATAAAACATTATTAAATTAATATCACCTATTCTTTTGTTTAAATGTGGTTCCTAGAAATTTTTTGTTTGTTTTGTTTTGGCCACACCACACAGCTTGCAGGATCTTAGTTCCTCTACCAGGGACCAAATCCATGCTTCCTGCAATGGAGTAATGGAGTCCTAACCACTGGACCACCAAGGAATTCCCTAGAAAATTTTAAATTACATATATGGCTTGCATTTGTGGCTTATATTATGTTTCTACTTACTCTATATATTTCTAGAAATGTATTTTACATTTCCAGTGTTGACCTAGACTTTAGAAACCCAAAAGGTCTGAAACTCATCTGGAAGTGACAGTGTTTAGGGGATTACTTTTTTCTCCTTCCCAAGGACACAGTGATTTGTTGGTAAATGTTTTGTTGACAGAAAACACACAAATTAAGTCCCCACCAGGTCACTGTGCTAGGTAAATCTTCTGTGGGGCATGTCAGTCTATATCTACAAGTTCAAGGTATCAATTATCCTCATGACCTGATGTGTTCCTCACCTCTCCTGATTTCATCTCTTTTGGGAACAAGGTCCCCAAGCTCTAGTACCTCCTGGCTGGGTCTGCAGCTTCATTCTTAGGCAGCCTACATCTGAGTAATAATTTATTCCCTGAACTGGCTCTTCAGTCTTTGCAAAGGATGTGCCAAATGCATCTTAAGATAAAGTCAGTTTCTCCTACCCCTTTGTCCTTCCCTTCTATCATTTTAGAATTTGTAAGATGATATAAGTTTCTCTTCCTCTTGTCCGAGATGAAAGTGTAAATGAATAATACGCACCGAAAAATGTAAATCTTGAGGAACTCAAAGCTCCTATTTGAGAAAAACTTCAAATCTCTATTCCAGATCACACACAGGCCACCCAGAGGGAGGCATCCATCGTGAAATTCAATTACCAGACCTCAGTTCAGCTGCTCCCTAGAAGGCCAATTAATTCCCCCCCTTTTCTGCATGTGGAGGCCCTTTATAAAGCTGCAATTAAGGATTTTCCAGAGGCAGAGCATGTTTTTCCTTTTAGGTAAATATAATGAACCAGAAACGGACCTTTATTCTTTTGGTATGGCAAGGGCTTCCAGGGGCAGAAACCAGCCCATACCCCATGGACAGAACCCTTCTTCCAAGTCTCTACCAAGCAGGTTTCCTGGGTCAGCCAGGCGAGTGGAAATTCTGACATGCTTTCTTTTTTCCACATTTGTAGAGGATCTCCTCTGGCCAGACGGTGGGGAAGCCATGGAGAACAAAGTCCCTGGAAGCAGCAGCGAAACAAAGGCTAACAACACATTAGCATCATGGGATTCTGTGAGGGTGAGGGAGAGCTGTGTGATAGCAGTCAGATACCTCATCTGATTGTCCCCCCCTTTTTTTTCCCCCTTTTATTTCATTGTAGTTTCTTTCCTTACAATTTTTTTTTGCTACAGAACGCTTTCTGTGAAGGAAATCTCATGAGAGAGAAGGATAAATTGTAAAAGAGACATCAGTGAAACTGCTCCGGTTGAAGCAGGGATGGGTACAGCAAAGCCTCACAGAATAAAGCCTCCCCTTGCTACCTAAGGCAGAAATTGAACTTCCATCAGGCACAGTTTAAAAACCACTGGGTTGACAGGACTTCCCTGGTGCTTAAGTGGTTAAGAATCCTCCTTCCAATGTAGGGGATGTGGGTTCAATCCCTGGTTGGGGAGCTAAGATCCTACATGCTGCAGGGTGACGACGTCCGCATGCTGCAACTACCAAGTCCGAACACCACAGTTAGAGAGCCCGGTGTGTGGCAGGGAAAAATCTCGCTTGACACAGCAGAGATCCGGAACGCTATGCCACAACTAAGACCCTAACGCAGCCAAAGAAATAAATATAAAAAGTATAAGATAATAAAAGAATCTGCCTACCAATGTGGGGGATACAGGTCCTAAGACCTGCAGGGAACTAAGATTCCACGTGCCTTAGGGAAACTAAGCCCATGACACAACTAGAGAAGCCCAAGAACCTCAACTGCTGTCTAGCTCCAAAGCAAGCTCCCTTAGCCTCCTAAAATTCAAAGTACCTTCAAGGTGAGGAGG
This sequence comes from Neotragus moschatus, assembly GCA_006410615.1. Taxonomy (NCBI): domain Eukaryota; kingdom Metazoa; phylum Chordata; class Mammalia; order Artiodactyla; family Bovidae; genus Neotragus; species Neotragus moschatus. Next base: position 634,837 of record SJYA01002112.1, on the reverse strand, counting down.
CTGCTGGTGCCTAATGCCAGGAGGAAGAAAGGAAGCAAGTTTTTTCCAAGAGTTTGTCAGATTAATGAGGCAGTCACTGGCTCATCCAAGCAGTTAAATGCCATCTAAACATGTTACGGAAGCACTTAACAGAGGCTTCAGAGACGGTTCCCCCGAGTCTGGAGTCTAGCATGCACAAAGAGTGACAGGGCATGACGAGGATGCTGTGAATTGGACATGACACACAGCTTTCCCAACTAATAAACAACCTCTGCTAACTTCTTCTAAGTTCTGTGCTCAGGTGTTCACAAACACAGCCACGGAAATGAAAAGGCTTGGGGACTGGCCTGAAATAAACCCATGTTTAATTCCCAAGTTTAAAAGCCACAGTCTATCAGGAAACATCCAAGGTCTCGGCATGAGCTCCCAGAGAGGCCAGGTGGTCACAGGCTAAGCAATCCTCTACAGGAGGACGGCTCTACTAAGGCTAGTGGGTCCATTTTCCAAGATGGCTCACCTGTGTGATTGGCAAGTGGGTGCTGGTTTCTGGTTCTTCTCCAGGTATGACTCTTCTCAAAGCTGCTTGAGCTTCCTCACAGCATGGCAGCAGAGTTTCAAGAAAGAGATTTCCAAGAGACAGAAAGTGGAGCCTGCCAGTTTCTTAAGGCCTGTGCCTGGAAACTGGTACAGCATCATTTCTACCATATTCAGTGGTTAAGCATTCACAGAGGCCAGACAAAAGGGAAGGGGACATAGATCCCATCATTCACTAGCAGGAGAAGCAAAGAATCTTAGGGCTATATTTTTTAAACTGCCAGCCTGAGAAGTTTCTCTTGTATCCTATTATCATAGGAAAAGCATGGCAGAAAGTTTATTTGGGGAGCTTCCCTAGTGATCCAGTGGTAAAGAATCTGCCTTACAATGCAGGGGAGACCAGTTTGATCCCTGGTCTGGGAAGATCCCTGAGGAGCAACTAAACCAGTGTGCCACAACTACTGAAGCCCGTGTGCCTACGACCCATGCTCTGCAACAAGGGAAGCCACTGCAAGGTTGAAGCCCACTTGCCACAACAAAAGAAAAACACACACACAGCAATGAAGACTCAACACAGCCCCCCAAATTTAAAAATCCAAAAATAAATAAAAAATTTTAAGTTATTACTTTTGTCTTCCTTGGGAGCTAGCTAGACTACTGTACTGAGGATTTAGACATTGTCTTTAGCTTCAGTAAGAAAAGAAGAAGGCGTGATTGATTACTGACTCCGTGGACAAAGGGTGGAGAGTGGAAGCATATGTGCCAAGAGCTTGCCACTCATCTCTCAAGTGGTGGGTCCAGATTCTGTCTCTGGAAAACTTTTCTCTGTCTTGTCCCTCCATTGCTTCAGAAACTTATTTCATTTCCTCATGCATGCGTGCATACATTTCTTCCTTCTCACACGGACTTAGGCTATATTTATTAAGTCGCTCTTCTGCTCTAAATACAGTATTGATGAATAAAGAAGATATGGAAACTATACCCATGGAATATGTTCCATGGGGGAGTCAGACATGAGTAGGTATACAAACACATATGTAATTAAACTGTGATGAAATGGGGATTTCCCTGGCGGTCCAGTGCCTAAGATTCTGCACACCCACTGCAGGAACTTGGGTTTGATCCCTGGTCAGGAAGCTAGATCCCACAAGCTGCAACGAAGATGGGAGATCCCTTAGGTCACACCTAAGACCTAGTGCAGCCAAATAGATAAATATTTTAAAAATAATAATAAGATAAAATGTGAGAAAATGCTATGAAGGAGCCCAAAGGGGGTGCTACTGTGACTGTGCAGAAACTCAGCAAAGATATTCATCAGCTATGGACAAGCATCCAGGGGACTGCACAGACTCATATTTCAGTAGACACTCCATGTGGTAGTGAGGAGCAATGGCTATAGCAAACTGATCAGACTTCTTTCTAGTTCCTTCAACAGAATGCATGGGAACTCTACTGAAGCCTTAAGACCAAGTTGTCCCCTAGGCTTTGAAAATCTAGGCATCAGGGGAGGCCTAAAAATGGAAGATTTGGGCCCTTTTGTAAATATGGGCTTCCCCTGTGGCTCAGCTGGTAAAGAATCCACCTGCAATGTGGGAGACCTGGGTTCTACCCCTGGGTTGGGAAGATCCCTTGGAAAAGGGAAAAACAACCCACTCCAGTATTCTGGCCTGGAGAATTCCATGGACTGTATAGTCCACGGGGTCGCAAAGAGTTGGACACAACTGAGTGACTGTTTCACTTTTATAAATATGGGCACATGAGGACTTGAATGAGTAAAAAAAAATTATAAAGTAGTCATATTTGTGCCACAAGCTGGCCAAGTGTGTCATTCTGATGATTCCAGTTTAAAAAATCTCAGGCACATGGCTTGAACTGAGACCCTAGAGCTCAGTGAGTAGGGTTACACACTGAAAAAGCTGAGGAGGCTATGGGATGGGAGAGAATGTGGTGAGTGAGGAGTTTCACCCCCAAAATGGAGGTTGATTTCAGTTTCATCAGATTCCTTGTGGACTACGGGACAAAATGTTCTCTCTGAGGAAACTGGGGTCTGAATACCAGAAGAAGGATGAATGGATGTGGAGTCCATCTGTGAGCTCCAGGAAGACACTGTACCTGGCAGTGGGAACAGGACTGTCCTTAGGGTGCATAGGCCCTTGACCAATATGTTTTGGGGAGCCCCTTATCTATACACGGGCTTTGTAGGTGGTGCTAGTGGTAGAGAACCTGCCTGCCAATGCAGGAGACACAAGAGACAATCCTTGAGTTGGTAAGATCCCCTGGAGGAGGGCAGAGCAACCTACTCCAGGATTCTTGCCTGGAGAATCCTATGGACAGAGGAACCTGGAGGGCTATGGTCCATAGAGTCGCAAATAGTTGGACACGACTGAAGTGACTTAGCATGCACGCACTACCTATGTAAACAATTTGACTGCTGCTGCTGCTAAGTCGCTTCAGTCGTGTCCGACTCGATGAGACCCCATAGACAGCAGCCTACCAGGCTCCCCCGTCCCTGGGATTCTCCAGGCAAGAACACGAGTGGGTTGCCATTTCCTTCTCCAATGCATGAAAGTGAAAAGTGAAAGTGAGGTTGCTCAGTTGTGTCCGACCCTCAGCGACCCCATGGACTGCAGCCTTCCAGGCTCCTTTGTCCATGGGATTTTCCAGGCAAGAGTACCAGAGTAGGGTGTCATTGCCTTCTCCGAAACAATGATTAGAATTATAGAATTCCTGGGCCCATGTGAGGTATAAGGATTTATTGAGAAGATTTAGAGTAATGGGTACAGAAGAGGTGCTTATGTGTTTATTGCTCAATCAGCACACATGAAGATTCCTTGTGGTACCCATCACTTCCTGTACTTTATGGTCTAATGTGCTGTTCTGGGCTAATGTCCTATCTCCTACTCCGAGAAAAAGGCAGTAACACTTTATTGTTTACAATGCCATGCTTCTCACACTCTGTTTATATTGAAACAATATACATCTGCCTCTGCCTTTCTCTAAGACCATGTATTTAATGCTGCCTACACCATTAGTCATGAGGCTATATCATCTATCGTGCTGCCAGTGAATATTGGCTTCCGTTGACCCCCAAAGGTCATGCTTCCTTGATGATGACCACTGAAAGAGGTCTATAAAGAAAGCTGAGCGCCGAAGAATTGATGCTTTTGAACTGTCGTGTTAGAGAAGACTCTTGAGAGTTCCTTGGACTGCAAGGAGATCCAACCAGTCCATCCTAAAGGAAATCAGTCTTGACTATTCATTGGAAGGACTGATGCTGAAGATGAAACTCCAACACTTTGGCCACGTGATGCGAAGAACTGACTCATTGGAAAAGACCCTGATGTTGGGAAAGATTGAAGACAGGAGGAGAAGGGGAGGACAGAGGATGAGATGGTTGGATGGCATCACTGATTCAATGGACATGAGTTTGAGTAAACTCCTGGAGTTGGTGATGGACAGGGAGGCCTGGTGTGCTGCAGTCCATGGTACTGCAAAGAGTTGGACAAGACTGAGCGATTGAACTGAACTGAGAGAAGTCTTACCCAGAGTATGGAGAACCTGTGAATGATCATTCATTTTCTGATCATGTTTATCATTGGAATTTTTAATATAAATATAGAATAACATGAGCTTCCTTGTTGCCTCAGATGGTAAGGAATCTGCCTGCAATGTGGAAGACACGAGTTCAATCCCTGGATCAGGAAGATTCCCTGGAAAAGGGAATGGCTACCCAATCCAGTAGTCTTACCTGGAGAATGTTATGGACAGAGGAGCCTGGCAGGTTTTAACCCATGTGGTCACAAAGAGTCAGACACAACTAATCGACTAACACACACACACACACACACACACATCTTCTAACCATGTCTTCTCTTGAACCCTTTGGGCCCCCATCACTGCATTCCTAAAATGAGATCTGTTTGAATGCTGACCTCATTCCTGCCTACCATACCCCGCGACCAGTGGGGAGCATAGGTGAGGAGCCACTGGAGCAAGAACAGTTCCATACACGCAGAGATTGTTTGTCCCCATCCAGCACGGGCTTCCCTGATAGCTCAGTTGGTAAAGAATCCACCTGCAATGCAGGAGACACTGGTTCAATTCCTAGGTCAGGAAGATCCACTGGAGAAGGAATAGGCTACCACTCCAGTATTCTTGGGCTTCCCTTGTGGCTCAGCTGGTAAAGAATCCGCCCACAATGCAGGAGACCTGGGTTGGGAAGAGCCTCTGGAGAAGGGNAGTACCAGAGTAGGGTGTCATTGCCTTCTCCGAAACAATGATTAGAATTATAGAATTCCTGGGCCCATGTGAGGTATAAGGATTTATTGAGAAGATTTAGAGTAATGGGTACAGAAGAGGTGCTTATGTGTTTATTGCTCAATCAGCACACATGAAGATTCCTTGTGGTACCCATCACTTCCTGTACTTTATGGTCTAATGTGCTGTTCTGGGCTAATGTCCTATCTCCTACTCCGAGAAAAAGGCAGTAACACTTTATTGTTTACAATGCCATGCTTCTCACACTCTGTTTATATTGAAACAATATACATCTGCCTCTGCCTTTCTCTAAGACCATGTATTTAATGCTGCCTACACCATTAGTCATGAGGCTATATCATCTATCGTGCTGCCAGTGAATATTGGCTTCCGTTGACCCCCAAAGGTCATGCTTCCTTGATGATGACCACTGAAAGAGGTCTATAAAGAAAGCTGAGCGCCGAAGAATTGATGCTTTTGAACTGTCGTGTTAGAGAAGACTCTTGAGAGTTCCTTGGACTGCAAGGAGATCCAACCAGTCCATCCTAAAGGAAATCAGTCTTGACTATTCATTGGAAGGACTGATGCTGAAGATGAAACTCCAACACTTTGGCCACGTGATGCGAAGAACTGACTCATTGGAAAAGACCCTGATGTTGGGAAAGATTGAAGACAGGAGGAGAAGGGGAGGACAGAGGATGAGATGGTTGGATGGCATCACTGATTCAATGGACATGAGTTTGAGTAAACTCCTGGAGTTGGTGATGGACAGGGAGGCCTGGTGTGCTGCAGTCCATGGTACTGCAAAGAGTTGGACAAGACTGAGCGATTGAACTGAACTGAGAGAAGTCTTACCCAGAGTATGGAGAACCTGTGAATGATCATTCATTTTCTGATCATGTTTATCATTGGAATTTTTAATATAAATATAGAATAACATGAGCTTCCTTGTTGCCTCAGATGGTAAGGAATCTGCCTGCAATGTGGAAGACACGAGTTCAATCCCTGGATCAGGAAGATTCCCTGGAAAAGGGAATGGCTACCCAATCCAGTAGTCTTACCTGGAGAATGTTATGGACAGAGGAGCCTGGCAGGTTTTAACCCATGTGGTCACAAAGAGTCAGACACAACTAATCGACTAACACACACACACACACACACACACATCTTCTAACCATGTCTTCTCTTGAACCCTTTGGGCCCCCATCACTGCATTCCTAAAATGAGATCTGTTTGAATGCTGACCTCATTCCTGCCTACCATACCCCGCGACCAGTGGGGAGCATAGGTGAGGAGCCACTGGAGCAAGAACAGTTCCATACACGCAGAGATTGTTTGTCCCCATCCAGCACGGGCTTCCCTGATAGCTCAGTTGGTAAAGAATCCACCTGCAATGCAGGAGACACTGGTTCAATTCCTAGGTCAGGAAGATCCACTGGAGAAGGAATAGGCTACCACTCCAGTATTCTTGGGCTTCCCTTGTGGCTCAGCTGGTAAAGAATCCGCCCACAATGCAGGAGACCTGGGTTGGGAAGAGCCTCTGGAGAAGGGAAAGGCGACCCACTCCAGTATTAGTGGAGTATTCATCCAGCATATTCCAGTGTTCATATCCAGTATTCATTTAGCATAGCTTAAGGCCAGAAGAGCAGGACTTGCTTTATCACTCAGAGGCAAGAAAGAACATTGATAGGCTTGTGGGCACAGCAGAACAATGAGTAGACACAGCCACCTCTAGGGGACGGACACCTGAACCAAGCCCTGCAGAGGGGTCGAGGCCAGAGGCAGAAAGCGCACAGGGAAAGAGCACCTGTTGCCGCCCATGGCTGCTGGGCAGACTGGAGGTGGCACTATGGTCTGAACACAGACAGGTGAGGGCCACCCCAGGTCCAAGTATATGGATGAAGCCCAAGGGTCCGTGGTAGGCCATTAATAGACCGGAGCTCCAAATCCCTCCTGTGTCTGCTGTTAGTTGCTCAAAATCTGTGTGTGAACATCATGCTAGTAACTCAGTCTCAAGCACTACCACAAAAGTAATGCCAGACCAGCCAGAAGCTGGTTTTCTGCTCCTGTGACAGACTCCTGAAGCAGATCCCACTGCAAGGTCAAAGGACTACTCCACAGGCACGATCCTGGAGCTCCTCAGATCATCCAGTCGACTCCACACATGGGGGAGAGGGTTAGAGACCACTTTTAAATGAGCGAAGTAGGAACAGGAACCCACATGGACCCCAGTTCAGGCTCAGGGAGCCCCAAACAGATGGCACGACCCACCCTAGCCAGTCCTAGCCCCCAGAGAAATTCTTAGAAAATGTTCAGGTATATTTCTGGCAACCAGGACTTAATATAGAACTGGGTCTGGGACTTCCCTGGTGGTATAGTCAAAAAGAATCCACCTGCCAGTGCAGGGGACATGGATTCAATCCCTGGTCTAGGAAGACCCCACATGCCATGGAGCAATTAAGCTCTGTGCCACAACTACTGAAACCCATGTGCCCTAAAGCCTGTGCTCCACAAGAGAAGTCACGGCAATGAGAAGCCCACACAATTACAACCAGAGAGCAGGCCCTGCTCACCGCAACCAGAGGAAGCTCACGCAGCGCAGCAACGAAGATTCAACACATCAAAAACAAACAAATAATAAAAAAAAACAACAATGAAAAAAATGGTTAAGGTTTAAAACGAAACAAAACACACAACCAGATCTGGGCTTACGGCATCAGGCCTGAATATTACTGCCAGCTCCATATGGTCTCAGACCCAAAAGGAGGCTTCCTTTGAGAAAGGCCCACCAAAGTGCAGGGCCCCTGAGGTGTGAGCCTGGAGCAGGGCCTGCCTGGATCTCAGGGCAGTACTGAGTTGGAGGTAGCCGAGAAGCCAGATTCACAGTTCAGCTTGCCTGGTTCCCATTCACGGAGCCCCTGCTAAGGGCCAGGTACTAGGTGGAGACAAATTGGAAATCTGAGAGGCCACGGTGCATTGCCTGTTAAGGTGGTCCTAGAGTAATTACTCCCAGATTGCATGGCATCACTCCACTCCTTTCCAATAGATTCCAGATCACCTGAGATGGAGAGCAGCCCCCTGCATCCCAGGGCCCGTTTACACCTCACTTCATCCACTATTTCATTCCATTCCAAAAGTGTTAAATAACAGGAAACACCCTGGTTTATGCTGTGTATTTCACATATGTTTATACCTCGTTAGTTTCTAGATAGAGCTCCTGGGTAAGAGGTGGGGAATGTGGAGACAGAGAGAAGGTCAAAGAGATGCCTCCCAAGGAGCCCAACCCAAGATTGGGGATTGTCAGTAGAGACCATTCTCTTTCTATTCTCCTTCCTCCCTGGATCCTTTCATACCTCGTGTGTTAAGAAAGACTGTTGATTATAAGGGACAGAAGACAACTCAAAAAATGAGACTCACAAGGGCTCCTGTGAGGCGGCAAAGATAATCTCTAGTCAGATAACTATGGCACTTATGTTCAGCTGAGAAGAGGCTGAGTAGGTTGAAAATGGGGAAATTCTCTTGAAATTCAGAGAATTATTGAGGAAGAGAAGGAAAGTTACAGGTGCAGTGTGGGAGGGTAGACACCAGGAATTCTCGTTAGTGCTTGTTCTGTGATGTAAGAGGCAGCCCTCTTCTCTGTCTCCCATGAAATCTTCAGTATCTTTCTCATTCATGTCCTGTGCCTTTCCAAAGCTCCTTAATTTCCAGAGCTCTACCAGTGCAAGGCGGTTGGAGACTATTTCTTCCCTAGGGTTGCCATAGAAAAATCACCATCCACTTGGTGCCTTAAAACAACAGAAATTTATTCCGTCACAGGCCCAGAGGCCAGAAGTCCCAAACCAAGGTGTCATCAGGACCTTACTCCTCCTAAAGGCCTTTGGGGAACATCCTTCCTTACCTCTTCTGGCTTCTGGTGGCCCCAGGTGTTCTTGGCTTCTGGCCACATCACTCCACTCTCTGCCTGCATCTCCATCTTCTTGCCTTCTCCCGTATGTTGTCTCTTCTGTTTCTGATAAAGATACTAACCATTGGATTTAGGTCTCGCCCCAATGATCCAGGATAATCTCACGCAAAATCCTTAATTATACCTGCGAAAACCTTTTTCTCACTAAGTCACATGCACCGGGGCTGTGGATTAGAACGTGAACATGTCTTTTTACAGGAGCCACAGTTCCACTCTTTTGCAGGGGTAACAACTGATACTGAAGACTTGGGAACTGTTTAAAAAAACAAAATTGAACTGAGTAAATTTTAAAGGTCTTATTGGCTTGCTTTCATGGTTCATGAATCGGGCAGCATCCAATCTAACAGAAAGGAACTCCGAGGAGCTGTACAAAATGAAAGAATTTTATAGGCAGAAGTGAGCAGGAGCAAGAAAGTTATAAGAGGCTGGGGCTTTCCTGGTGGCTCAATGGTGAAGAATCTGCCTGCTGATGCAGGGATGCGTGTGTGCTCATTTGCTTCAACTGTGTCCAGCTCTTTGTGACCCTGTGGACTGTAGCCTGCCAGACTTCTCTGTCCGTGGGATTCTCCAGGCAAAAATACTGGGGTGGGTTGCCATGCCCTGATGCAGGGGATACAGGTTCAATCCCTGATCTGGGAACAACTAAGCCCACGCTCTACAGAGAAGCCACTGCAGTGAGAAGCCCAATCACAGCAATGGAGAGCAGCCCCCACTTTCTGCAACTAGAGAAAGCCTGAGCATAGCAACAAAGACCCAGCATAGCCAAAAGCAAATAAATAATTTTTAAAAGAAACAAAGTTATATGAGACAAACAATGGGTTGATTATGGCAAGGTCACTGTGGTTTACAGGATGGTAGGCATCTATCAGGCAGATTACCTAACTAGTGCTGATCAGGTGATTCTTAATTGACTCGATTCAGACTTCATTCCTAGGAGAGTCAAAACTCTAAGTTAACTCTTGTTTTAACTCTCAGGTACTTGGAGCTTAGCATAAGCGACTCCATTTTGTGTCCTTTTTTATTTGTTTTTTTATTTTGTTTTGTTTTTTTGTTTGTTTGGGTTTTTTTCAGGCTGTGCCTTGCAGCTTGCAGGGTCTTAGTTCCCTGACCAGGGATCAAACCTGTGTCCCCTGCAGTGGAAGTGTGGAGTCCTAACCACTGGATCACCAGGGAATTCCCTGTTGTCTTGTTTTTTACCAAAACAAAGAAAAAGAGATGTCATCGCAGAATGAACAATATGTTTAAGCCAAGCATTAGTTCCCCACCTGGGCACGTCTTACTGGGTGCCTGACTCTGTTCACCCTGGTCTGTTGCCAAGTTATCTTTTTCATCTCCCCTTTGTACATTACTACAAAAATCTGTTAAAACAGTGCTAAATAAAGGCTGATGATAAGGGAAAGATAAGAGGCAAATACAAAAGACAATACTTAGATAAAAGTGCAAATCCCTGTTGCTTAATCACAAACAGCAGAACAACAAGGCTGGACTCTCCGCAGAGTTCTTTGCATAATCAATAGGTCTCTTGAAATACTTTCCCAAGCAGGAGAGCAATTCTCTTTCCAGGAAGAACTCTTAACGTCTGTCTATAGAGAACATAAGCGCAGACTGCTTATAAAATAACACCTGAAAAACCTTGAAACTGGCTCCTCCGGTTTCCTGTGAATCTGATCAGACAAAGAACTTGGGCTTCCCTGGCTCCTTGTCCTGGAAGAGATATTGCCGAGATCAGGAGCATTCTCCATCCAAAGATTGTTCAGCTAGGCCTTGCCCATCTGTGTTTACTCTTGAGGCTTCCAAGTTGTTCCAAAGAGAAAAGCAACCCTGTCCTCTTTAGGTCAGTTATTTTTGAGAGTAGGGTTAGGTGGGGAAAGGACATGCCCTCCCTGGGCTCTCTTTTTCTGTCACTAACTGTGACATTGTGATTTATAATAAGAAATATATATTTGGTCTTCATCCCTATTTCTGGCACAGAGCTCCTAAAACCTGAGGAACTTCCTAGTGATAAAAGCTATAAAAGTGAAAGGAGCATATTTTGATATTCATAACAAAACCCCCTCTGAATCACACCCAAGTTGAATTTTTTTAGTTTTTTTATTTTTTTGGCTGTGCTGTGTCTTGCAGGATCTTAGTTTCCAGACCAAGGATCAAACTCGTACCCCCCATAGTGGAAACACAGAGTCTTAAGCGCTGGATTGCCAGGGAATTCCCAATCTTTTAAATTTAATATTTATAACTGTTTCCCCAAATACAGGAAACATATCAATAGTGGTAAACAAGATCATTTTAGGAAGGACAAAAAGTGACTGTGTTTTATTTTTAACAGCTATGTGTTTATCACAAGTATTTTTGGTTTTCATTTTTAGTGTTATATATAGTAATCTTTTATAATAAAAGTTTTTAGGCTTATAAAATAGGAGTTGACTTAAAGTAAAATGCTAAGTAAATTAGTCGTGGTGATACACACACACAGCAAATGTGAAAATAGCTCCCAAATGCCTGAGTCTGGGAAACGTTCGATTTGGAAATCCTTTGATTCTTTCCGACCATGAAATACTGCACAGTTTTCATGTGCCTGGAGAATCCACTCAGGGTTGTAAATAGAATGTTGATGGCACTGTGTGGAAGCCCCTCTGTGTCCATCGACTCGTGCGGTGCTGCGCGAGGAGCTCACAGAGCCAGAGGGAGCAAGCTACCAAGCCCTGAGACCCAGCCAGTGGCTCAGCATCTGCTCAGCACCCCAGAATAGGACCCCACTCCCCGCCCCCTAACAGTGATGATTTTGCAAAAATAGAAGTTCTGTTCGTTTATCCACTGAGAGCTGGGGAGCCCATGCCCTGATATTTCTCATCCTGTCTATTTCCCTTATAGAAAATAAGTCTTTTTTTTTTTCTGGCCTTGCTGATGGCAACAAAAGAAAGGGTTTCCCTGGGTGGCTACCTGCTGGTAGGGGTGGGTGCCCAGGGTTCCCTCAGTGGTCTGGGCGCCCCTTGCCCATGGTCAGCTTCCCACTGGTGAGTATGCTGTTTGTATTGTTTTAGGAAACCAAAGTGTTTTGTAAATAAAACAAATGCATGTTTGTGTCACACACACACACAAATTAGTAAATTATTACTGGTATTTATTTCATAGGGTAATTTTTTTCCTGAAAAATACATCTCACATTCCCTGATTTAAAAAATGAGAAGATTGGAACCAAATTCTGACACTGATTTTGCAAGCTACCTTTAAAAATGCATCCCTGTGAAGTTTACGTGAACATGACTCCCCCCCACACCCTACCCTCCCCTGCTCTCACAGAGCTATGTCCTGCTGCTATTTCAGTACATGCACCCTGAATTTTAGCATGTTATCTCCCTGTCCATCTCCCCTTTGACCTGTGAACTCTTTGAAGTCTGGGAGTATGTCTGAATTCTCCAGGGCCAACCGGGGCTTAATTCAAGCTTTAGGTACAGTCAGTCTTTAAAGAATAACCAATGAACTTGGGCTTGGAGTTCAATGGGCAGGGCAACAGGACAGCCCTGGCAAGTGGCCAGCATCAGGGTGTCTAACGTGTGTCTACAGGGGTCCTGAAGTTGACAAGGTAGAGTTTTTGCAACATCCAAAATGGTAGGTGGAAGGCAGACTTAAATCATAGAAAGATTAGTGTCTCAAATATCTATCACTATTTCACAAGCCACTGCACACCTCTGTGGCTTAAAACAATTTACTGTTTCTTATGATTTCAAAGGATGGCCAGACACACCTGGGCAATTCTTCCATGGCAAGTTTGCTGGGGTCACTCATGAATTCTGCTGGGGCTGGAACATTCAAGAAGGCAGCTGCAGTGGCTGGGCCTCCGTCTTCAGTAGGTTAGTTGGACTTCTTTCTCAGTGGCTCAGTGCTCCAAGAGAACAGAAGCTGTCAGGTCCCTTAAGGGCTAGGCCAGAAATTGACACAGCAGGAGGTCAAAGCCAGGTTACAAGACCAGCCCAGATTCCAGGAAGGAGGCACAGCACTGCCTCTTTACAGGAAGAACAGCGCCCATGTCCAAGGCTGGGAGGCATTGTTGGCGGCTGTCTTTTGTCTCACTTTTGGAAAGAAATTCTGGACCTCTTCTTCCAGGTGCCAGAGTTTATAGTCACTTTATCTAGATCTTAGGTAGGAGACTGATGGGAGAGGACGGATGATCCGTGATGCCTGAGAGAGGACCAATGTTTGTAGGGAAAAATCTAGAGTGGTCAAGAACTGCCAAGGCCATTAAAAGGTGGGGTGGGGGGGGTGTGTGCGCAGTTGAAGGGAATATAGAGGCATGGCAACAGTAGGAGGGTCAAGGCTGAGGTTCAGAACCAGGCCCTGGATGGTGGAGGGGGTTTTCCTTACATGTGTCAGAGGTGAGCTGGTGTCTGTCATGTCAGAATCAACATCCACAATCTGATTTTAGTCAGGGGAGGGGAGAAGCAGCATTTGGGGACTTTGGCCCCCCCCTATTCTGACCTGTCACAGGACTCACCCTTCCCAAGGATGGCTCTGGTCCACTAACCATCCCTAGCCCCCCACCCCACCCCGACATCATTTCTGAGCCCAACTCCCCCATGATATAAGGACAAGATACTTCCTAAAGTTTCAGTTGACCTCGGTCATAGAATAAAGATATCTGTCCCATCTCTCCTGCTAATAAATATTTGACCAGTGGTTTGTTAATTTTTCTTACTCTCTGCGACAGAGATTAATTGTTATTTTACATTACACTCAAATTCTATTAGTTTAGGATTTACTTCCTCAGTGATAGTGCTGGCATTGGGCTTGAATAAAACACTTTAACCTAGACAAGCTCATTAAATTTGTGAAGGTGAGTGGACAGAAGGGAGGGAGAATCTGGCCTGGTTTTGCAGTTTTGAGGGCATCAATTTAAATACACCTGGGGAGGAATGTAAATCCTCAGAGCTTTCATCACACGAAAAAAATCTTTTGTTTATCTTTTCCATTAAAAAATCTACATGAGATAATTAATGTGAACTAAACTTGTTGTGGCAATCATTTCACAATATATGTTAATTAAATCATTATGCTCTACACCTTAAAATTATACAGTGCCTTACATGAACTATGTCTCAGAAAACTGGGAAAAAAATTTTTGAAATACATAATGATTCAAGAAAGTTGATGGTAAAAATAACATTTAAAATACTAGAGCATTTATAGTCAATATGATATGAATGAAAGTATTTGCATAAAAATAATTGATTTTGATGGAAATAACTTCAGTGAATTAAAAGCAAAAGTGGATAAACTAGACTTTTCTTCACTCTGCTATCTTAAAAAAATTGACCAAGGAATTAAAAAGTCTTATTATTACCTCTGAAAAATGTTATCAACAAATATTTTTACTCTTTCATATAATTCTGATTTCAAGGATTTAATAGGCAGAGATTCAGACTATTTTTGCAGTTAAAAAAATAGCTGAACCAAAGTCTAAGGTTAAATGACTGAGATGAAATGGCAAGGTCAAAATAGAAGAGCAAAAAGAAAAAATAGAGTAAAAGTTGCAAGACTAAATTTTCCTCTGTTCATTTCTTTGCATTTGTACTTTTTCAATAAAAATACTTTTTACTGATGAAAAAAAAAAGTAAATAAATCCATCTAGGGAGTGTCAAGTAGGGTAGAGGCCAGGGCGTACTGGACTGTGAAGAAGGGAAGCCACTTTAAAGGACAGTTCTGCTCGGTCCCGTTAGCCTCAGGCCACAAGAACTAGCCCGTTCTCAGAGGTACCCCACGCCCAAGTAGGTGTCTGACATCCTCAAAGTGTTCACAGGCTGAGTCCTAAAATGCTCATCCTGCCCCAAATAGGATTCCATTGCCCACTCTGTTTGTCATCCTACTTTCTGCCCATTGAATCATATTTTTCAGGGTCTGATGTTATTCTTTGGACCTGATACTACACCCTGCTGAGAGCTGTGAAGTTTCCTCACCTATAAACGGGAGATGTAATGGGAATGATCCCATTCACCATCAGAGTCACTGTATCTATTACGCTCTCCCTGACCCAAGGACCAGATCCTGCTTTTGAGATTTCCCTCATTGCCTGGGGCACACTTTCTTTGTGGCTCTATATTGAGAACCCCTCGAGCACAGAAGCCAACTGCTCCCACCCACTTCTTTCAGATTCCAGACCCTATCCCTACTAGCTTCTATTCCTCTCTCCCTCCGCATGCAATGTAGTATAAACCCCACATACTCATCCCACCAAATGTTGAGAAGTCTAATGAATTTCCACGGAAGTGAAGTGAAAAGTATCAGTCACTCTGTCATGTCCGACTCTTTGAGACCCCGTGGACTGTAGCCCCGTCAGGTTCCTCAGTCCATGGGATTCTCCAGGCAACCCACCGATACTCAATGGTGGGTTGCCATTCCCTTCTCCAGGGGATCTTCCCAACCCAGGGATTGAACCTGGGTCTCCAGCATTGTAGGCGGATTCTTGGCCATCTGAACCACCAGGGAGAAGGCCAGTGGATTTCTAAAGGCAGGTCCTATGCCAAGGGGAAAATATGGGAACTGGTCTTTTCTTTTTAAAGATCAAAAACTAAGCACCTCCCTAACATCAGCTTTTAACTGTGCTAGAAAAAGTGCTTGTGTTGAAGGCAAGTCACCAGTGCAGACTCCCTTCACAGTTATGACCATTTTCTCTGTGTCTCTTTATGTCATTTCTTTCAGGAATTTCAACTGGACTTATCCCAGTCAACCAGAAAAGTTGTGATCATGTTTTATCTCAGAAGGAAAGGGTGCAGGAGTCTTGATTCCTGACCCTCCATGTAGCTTCTGGCTCACATGCAAGATTGCCCAATTCATCCTCAGCTTCAGCTCTGAAAATCAAGGGTCTACTTGGAGGGGCATGTTGATGAAACCACAGAACATACCCTGTGACACCTTTCCCAGGAGCAATAGATATCAATTCACCATATGATTGCACATTTCAGAGGGAAGTTTCTGGAAGAGTTCAAGAGAACCTGCTGCATCTGGATAGGGAAATGGCTAAATCATTTTGTGTTCCAGAACACCCAACATCCTAATTTACAAGGACAGTGAGGAGATCAAACCAGTCAAATCTAAAGGAAATCAACCCTGAATATTCATTGGAAGGACTGATGCTGAAACTGAAGCTCCAATACTTTGACCACCTGGTGTGAAGAGGAAAAGATTCTGGTGCTGGGAAAGACTGAGAGCAAGAGGAGAAGGGGCCGCAAGAGGATGAGGTGGTTGGATGACATCACCAACTCAATGGACATGAGTTTGAGCAAACTCTGGGAGACAGTGAAGGACAGGGAAGCCTGATGTGCTGCAGTTTATGGGGTCGCAAAGTGTTGGACATGACTTAGTGAATGAGCAACAGCAACTTGGAGAGCTATGGGCGAGAAATGCAGGACAGCGCTCCCAGGGACGGAACTAGAGTCTGTAAAGCACAGGAACCCTTTCGCTCTCTTAGGATTCAATCTTTCTCTCTCCCCAGCTTCTTCTGCTTCTTTTCCCACATTAAGTCTGCATGCCACCTAACTTTGTTTGGGTTCCCTCAGAAGCAAACCTGGAGACACAGATTCAAATACAAGTAGTTTATTTAAGAGTTGATCCCTGAAAATACTGATCAGTGAGTGGGACAGGCCAAGGAAAGGAATAGTGCCAGTTACCACTGATCTTTCCAAAGAGCTTCAGAGACAGTGTAGAACGTGGGTCAGTTATTCCAGGACACGGGCTTCCCAGAGGGCGCTAGTAGTAAAGAATCTATCTGCCAACACAAGAGATGTGAGACACATGGTTTCGATCTCTGGGTCAGGAAGATGCCCTGGAGAAGGAAATGTCAACCCACTCCAGCATTCTTACCTGGAAATTTCTATGGACGGAGGAGCCTGGCAAGCTACAGTCTATGGGGTTGCAAAGGGTTGGACACAACTGAGCGTATACACATACACACACACATACACACACAGTTATCCTACCCAAAGGGTTGGACACAACTGAGAGTATACACATACACACACACACACACACACACACACACACACACACAGTTATCCCACCCAATGGAGTAGAGAGCTGGGATACTCATTCCCCCTCCCTGCAACTTCTATCAGTCGTTGGTGGAGGGAAGGCTGCTCCCCGGGTATTAACCCTCTTTGCTGTTTAGTCGCAAAGTTGTGTCCGACTCTTTTGTGACCCCATGGACTGTAGCCCACCAGGCTCTGTCCATGGGATTTTCCAGGCAAGAATATTGGAGTAGGTTGCCATTTCCTACTCCAGGGGATCTTACCAACCCAGGGATTGAACCCACATCTCTTGTGTATCCTGTAACGCAGGCAGATTCTTTAACGCTCAGCCACCACTAACCCTCTAACACTCTAGCTTTCCTTGTGTGCAGGTGACTGTGCCCCCAGCAGAAAGTGGACAGATAAAAGTCCTCAAGTGGAAGGTGGCATGTCCCAGGTGTTTTTAGTAAACAGTGTTCAGAGTGTCCAGCAGACGGCCTCACAGTTACGGATGGTGCACTGGCCATAGCCGCCTCCTTACTCCAGCCCAGATGCTGTATGAGTTTTCATCACTAGTTCTTGTCCTTTGGTTTTGTTTTTTTTTTTGGCCACAGCACACAGGATCTTCCCCAATGAGGGATCAAACCTGTGTCCCCTGAAGTGGAAGCTGAAGTCTTAACCACTGAACTTCCAGGAGAATCTGTTCTTCCCCCTTTGTTATGGGCTTAATGATGTCTTCCCACAATTGGTATGTTGTAGCCTAACTGCCAGTACCTCCAAAAGACATTATTTGAAGAAATGGTCTTTAAAGAGGCGATTAAGTTAAAATGAGGCTTTTAGGGTGAGCCCTAATCCAATCTGATTGTCATCCTTACTAGAAGAGGAAATTGGACATGCAGAGAGATTCCAGGGATGCTCACACACAGAGAAAAGACCATGTGAGGAAGCAGTGAGGAGACAACCATCTGCAAACCAAGGAGATAAAACCGCAGGAGGAACTAACCCTGCTAGCACCTTGATCTTAGACTTTCAGCCACCAGAATCTTGAAAAGTACATTTCTGTTGGTTGAACTACCTGGTCTGTGGTACTTTGTTATGGCAACTGGAGTAAAGTAACACACTCTTCCAAGGATCTGTTTCTCCATCCCCAGTTGCCCCAGCCAAGTTGCCTCTGATTGACCCAGCTCATCTTTTTGAGCCAGGCCATGTCCAGGGCATCACCAGCTTGATGGACGTGAGTTGGAGCAAGCTCTGGGAATTGGTGAAGGGCAGGGAAGCTTAATGTGCTGGAGTCCATGGGGTAGCAGAGAGTCAGACATGACTGAGCTACTGAACTGTCTGATGGGTCAGAAATAACTGAACCATCCCTGGGTCAGGTGTCCATCTGAGTCCATCTAGCCATGAGGGGGAGCAGGATTACACAGCAAGGACTGTGAACAAGAAAGGGAACATCATTGGAGAAGGCACCAAATATGCCTTGGCCTTCTGGAATGGGCACTAGGGTGATGTGGCCAGTCATCCACATATTTGCTTTAATCTGGGTCATCTTCAAACTACTGTGTCTTTGTCCTAGAAATAGACCATTGGGGAAAATAAATCAACACAAGGCTGAGCATCTAGACACTGCCTCGGACAATCCAAACCTCAGATCACAGGTTGGCTAGTTTCCTGGCATGGAGATTGTGACTGTGAAAGCCTGCAGCCTTGTCCACCGGGGCCGAATCAGAAGCTAAGAGGCGCAGCTCCCCTTGTCTGGAAACCAGCAGGATGCGAGGCTGACAGTTAATTAGATTAATTAGGAAACCATGCCTTAAAATGTAATGTTGTTTTCATGAGCTCTTAAAGCCGATCAAAATGTTTGCTGAGCTTTATGGCTGGTAATTAACAACCTTGTAAAAATACACAAGGAAACAAGGAGATGTCAGGGAGCTAATGAGTGTGACAGCTACCAGACACACAGACCAAGCCTGGTTCCAGCCTTGACATCAGCTGGCTTTGAATCCCAAAGCTGCTTCACTTTGCTGTGGCCTCAGACAAGTTCCTCACCCTCTCTGATCTTCTACAGTCATCTGCCTAGACGATGACCTCTAAAGCTGGATAACCTCTAAGCCCTGGACCAGCTGCATTTCTCAGATACTCCCTTTCTGCTCCCTCTCAAAAGCTCTATCCTCTTGCAGCTCCACTGCTCTGAGGGCTATTCAACCCTCAAGAATTCTTAGGTCAAGGCCTAACTCTTCCACCATAGGGAGACCCCTAGCATACCACTCCTTGGAAGTGGACGTACAAAGCTTTCACGGCTAAAGATCCACTCAGCCTTCTTTGGCAGCAAGTTTTTCCTTTAGGAGAGCTCTCACTCCTGGTTCTCAGTCCTTGTGCTGTAGTCAGAGTTGATTGCTTGGCGCTACGATGGGCTTGTGTCTCAGCTATAGTAATCAGAGCATGTTAGTCCCCTGACCACAGTGATTTGTTCAGGGATGGTCACCTGACACAATTAGAGCCAATGAGACACGAGAGAGAGAGAGAGAGAGAGACTCTCCCTTCAATTCCTTAGGCCCAGAATTGCAGGCAGCTCTTCTGGCACCATGCTCTAGCATGGAACAAGGCTGAGCTAGATGATGGAGAGAAATCAAGCGTGAGTACCGTTGTTTGGGCCCCTGAGTTCAGTGACATCTTAAATTTATCCTTGGAGTTTTCAATCACATGAACCAAAAAGCTTCCTTTATTAGGTTAAGCCATTTTGAGATGAGTTTTCTGTCATTTGCAAACAAGACTACTACTTGACCTTCCTCTGTTTAAATCTTGGGGAGATGAGAAGGAATCAGTAAAAGAAGACTGAGCAGTGGCCAGTGATATAGGAGAAAAACCAAGAAGATAAAATGCCCTGGAAGCCAAATGAGGAAGGGATTTTAANAGAGGATGAGGTGGTTGGATGACATCACCAACTCAATGGACATGAGTTTGAGCAAACTCTGGGAGACAGT
Organism: Neotragus moschatus; assembly: GCA_006410615.1. Classification (NCBI taxonomy): domain Eukaryota; kingdom Metazoa; phylum Chordata; class Mammalia; order Artiodactyla; family Bovidae; genus Neotragus; species Neotragus moschatus. Next base: position 615,128 of record SJYA01002112.1, on the reverse strand, counting down.
GAAGGACAGGGAAGCCTGATGTGCTGCAGTTTATGGGGTCGCAAAGTGTTGGACATGACTTAGTGAATGAGCAACAGCAACTTGGAGAGCTATGGGCGAGAAATGCAGGACAGCGCTCCCAGGGACGGAACTAGAGTCTGTAAAGCACAGGAACCCTTTCGCTCTCTTAGGATTCAATCTTTCTCTCTCCCCAGCTTCTTCTGCTTCTTTTCCCACATTAAGTCTGCATGCCACCTAACTTTGTTTGGGTTCCCTCAGAAGCAAACCTGGAGACACAGATTCAAATACAAGTAGTTTATTTAAGAGTTGATCCCTGAAAATACTGATCAGTGAGTGGGACAGGCCAAGGAAAGGAATAGTGCCAGTTACCACTGATCTTTCCAAAGAGCTTCAGAGACAGTGTAGAACGTGGGTCAGTTATTCCAGGACACGGGCTTCCCAGAGGGCGCTAGTAGTAAAGAATCTATCTGCCAACACAAGAGATGTGAGACACATGGTTTCGATCTCTGGGTCAGGAAGATGCCCTGGAGAAGGAAATGTCAACCCACTCCAGCATTCTTACCTGGAAATTTCTATGGACGGAGGAGCCTGGCAAGCTACAGTCTATGGGGTTGCAAAGGGTTGGACACAACTGAGCGTATACACATACACACACACATACACACACAGTTATCCTACCCAAAGGGTTGGACACAACTGAGAGTATACACATACACACACACACACACACACACACACACACACACACAGTTATCCCACCCAATGGAGTAGAGAGCTGGGATACTCATTCCCCCTCCCTGCAACTTCTATCAGTCGTTGGTGGAGGGAAGGCTGCTCCCCGGGTATTAACCCTCTTTGCTGTTTAGTCGCAAAGTTGTGTCCGACTCTTTTGTGACCCCATGGACTGTAGCCCACCAGGCTCTGTCCATGGGATTTTCCAGGCAAGAATATTGGAGTAGGTTGCCATTTCCTACTCCAGGGGATCTTACCAACCCAGGGATTGAACCCACATCTCTTGTGTATCCTGTAACGCAGGCAGATTCTTTAACGCTCAGCCACCACTAACCCTCTAACACTCTAGCTTTCCTTGTGTGCAGGTGACTGTGCCCCCAGCAGAAAGTGGACAGATAAAAGTCCTCAAGTGGAAGGTGGCATGTCCCAGGTGTTTTTAGTAAACAGTGTTCAGAGTGTCCAGCAGACGGCCTCACAGTTACGGATGGTGCACTGGCCATAGCCGCCTCCTTACTCCAGCCCAGATGCTGTATGAGTTTTCATCACTAGTTCTTGTCCTTTGGTTTTGTTTTTTTTTTTGGCCACAGCACACAGGATCTTCCCCAATGAGGGATCAAACCTGTGTCCCCTGAAGTGGAAGCTGAAGTCTTAACCACTGAACTTCCAGGAGAATCTGTTCTTCCCCCTTTGTTATGGGCTTAATGATGTCTTCCCACAATTGGTATGTTGTAGCCTAACTGCCAGTACCTCCAAAAGACATTATTTGAAGAAATGGTCTTTAAAGAGGCGATTAAGTTAAAATGAGGCTTTTAGGGTGAGCCCTAATCCAATCTGATTGTCATCCTTACTAGAAGAGGAAATTGGACATGCAGAGAGATTCCAGGGATGCTCACACACAGAGAAAAGACCATGTGAGGAAGCAGTGAGGAGACAACCATCTGCAAACCAAGGAGATAAAACCGCAGGAGGAACTAACCCTGCTAGCACCTTGATCTTAGACTTTCAGCCACCAGAATCTTGAAAAGTACATTTCTGTTGGTTGAACTACCTGGTCTGTGGTACTTTGTTATGGCAACTGGAGTAAAGTAACACACTCTTCCAAGGATCTGTTTCTCCATCCCCAGTTGCCCCAGCCAAGTTGCCTCTGATTGACCCAGCTCATCTTTTTGAGCCAGGCCATGTCCAGGGCATCACCAGCTTGATGGACGTGAGTTGGAGCAAGCTCTGGGAATTGGTGAAGGGCAGGGAAGCTTAATGTGCTGGAGTCCATGGGGTAGCAGAGAGTCAGACATGACTGAGCTACTGAACTGTCTGATGGGTCAGAAATAACTGAACCATCCCTGGGTCAGGTGTCCATCTGAGTCCATCTAGCCATGAGGGGGAGCAGGATTACACAGCAAGGACTGTGAACAAGAAAGGGAACATCATTGGAGAAGGCACCAAATATGCCTTGGCCTTCTGGAATGGGCACTAGGGTGATGTGGCCAGTCATCCACATATTTGCTTTAATCTGGGTCATCTTCAAACTACTGTGTCTTTGTCCTAGAAATAGACCATTGGGGAAAATAAATCAACACAAGGCTGAGCATCTAGACACTGCCTCGGACAATCCAAACCTCAGATCACAGGTTGGCTAGTTTCCTGGCATGGAGATTGTGACTGTGAAAGCCTGCAGCCTTGTCCACCGGGGCCGAATCAGAAGCTAAGAGGCGCAGCTCCCCTTGTCTGGAAACCAGCAGGATGCGAGGCTGACAGTTAATTAGATTAATTAGGAAACCATGCCTTAAAATGTAATGTTGTTTTCATGAGCTCTTAAAGCCGATCAAAATGTTTGCTGAGCTTTATGGCTGGTAATTAACAACCTTGTAAAAATACACAAGGAAACAAGGAGATGTCAGGGAGCTAATGAGTGTGACAGCTACCAGACACACAGACCAAGCCTGGTTCCAGCCTTGACATCAGCTGGCTTTGAATCCCAAAGCTGCTTCACTTTGCTGTGGCCTCAGACAAGTTCCTCACCCTCTCTGATCTTCTACAGTCATCTGCCTAGACGATGACCTCTAAGGCTGGATAACCTCTAAGCCCTGGACCAGCTGCATTTCTCAGATACTCCCTTTCTGCTCCCTCTCAAAAGCTCTATCCTCTTGCAGCTCCACTGCTCTGAGGGCTATTCAACCCTCAAGAATTCTTAGGTCAAGGCCTAACTCTTCCACCATAGGGAGACCCCTAGCATACCACTCCTTGGAAGTGGACGTACAAAGCTTTCACGGCTAAAGATCCACTCAGCCTTCTTTGGCAGCAAGTTTTTCCTTTAGGAGAGCTCTCACTCCTGGTTCTCAGTCCTTGTGCTGTAGTCAGAGTTGATTGCTTGGCGCTACGATGGGCTTGTGTCTCAGCTATAGTAATCAGAGCATGTTAGTCCCCTGACCACAGTGATTTGTTCAGGGATGGTCACCTGACACAATTAGAGCCAATGAGACACGAGAGAGAGAGAGAGAGAGAGACTCTCCCTTCAATTCCTTAGGCCCAGAATTGCAGGCAGCTCTTCTGGCACCATGCTCTAGCATGGAACAAGGCTGAGCTAGATGATGGAGAGAAATCAAGCGTGAGTACCGTTGTTTGGGCCCCTGAGTTCAGTGACATCTTAAATTTATCCTTGGAGTTTTCAATCACATGAACCAAAAAGCTTCCTTTATTAGGTTAAGCCATTTTGAGATGAGTTTTCTGTCATTTGCAAACAAGACTACTACTTGACCTTCCTCTGTTTAAATCTTGGGGAGATGAGAAGGAATCAGTAAAAGAAGACTGAGCAGTGGCCAGTGATATAGGAGAAAAACCAAGAAGATAAAATGCCCTGGAAGCCAAATGAGGAAGGGATTTTAAGGAGATGAGAGCGGTCGTCAATGTGCAGTTACACGTTGTGTTTGTGAATACAGGGGTGTGAGAAAGAGGGGGAGAGAAACAAAACCATCAAGACAGGGAAAAAAAAGAAATCATGTTATAGTGAAAGTACCTGCTAGAATTAGTACATGCTGTTTCCTATGCATAAAAAAAGTCATTTGTCCTCTTTTTCCCTTTGAGAATTTTTGTTTATCTTTGCAAAGCCCACCTCAAGGGTATCTCCTCTTTCCCAAGTCCCGAGGCAGAGTAAGTCACTCCTTTCCCAATGTCCCCTTGGCGTGTTGACCTGTGAAGTTTCTCTATACACATTTCACTCTGAGCCCCTTCATAATTGGACTGGAATAGATACATAAGGTTGCCACTTGTTCATGGGCTAAACTGCCAGAAGGAAAAGAAAATACCTTCAATTGCTGTTGACAAGATTCATTGTTTACCCAATGCCTTCTTTGTAAGAACTCACCTTAAGAATTCCCAGGAAAAAAAAGATGGGGTGTCTTAAGCAACCAGTAGATTTCCTCCTGGAAGATAATGAGAAGTACTGAGTATATTGAGTCTCTTTTTTGTTTTCACCTTCCAAGGCTCTCAGAGCTAATCAAATGCGTTTGTCAGCGTCACCAGTGACCTCCATGTTGCTAAATCAAGTGATCAGTCCTCAGTCCTCACCATATTTATCCCATTAGCATCACTGCACATAGATGACCACTCTCTGCTCCTGAACATCCTTTCTTCATTTGGCTTCCAGGACATTTTATTTTCTTGGTTTTTCTCCTATACCACTGGCCACTGCTCAATCTTCTTTCACTGATTCCTTCTCATCTCCTCAACCTTTAAACAGAGGAAGGTTATAGGGTCTGCTCCCTTGTCCTGTTCGTCTCTGCCGCAGTCCCTCCACTGGCAATCTCATATCACCTCATGACTTTAAGTACCATCTCTCTGATGATGGTCCCAAATTTTTATCTGTATCCCAGACAGATTTGTATCTATAGCCTTCCCAATCTTGGGCTCGTATGTCCAACGCCAGTTTCATCTCTCTCTCTTTTTTGACTGCACGGTGCAGCATGTGGGATCTTCCCCGACCAGAGATCAAACCCATGTTCCCTGCACTGGCAGGAAGATTCTTAACTACTGAACTACCAGGGAAGTCCCCCTACGTCTCTTTTTAGACATCCATATTAGTCAGCTCAGGCTGCCATAACAAGATGCCACAGAGTGCGTGGCTAAAACAACAGACATTTATGTTCTTACAGTTCTGGAGGCTGAAAGTCCAAGATCAAGGTGCCTGCAGGGCTGGTTTCTGGTGAGGCCTCTCTTCCTGGTTGTTGAGAGTCACTCACTATGTCCCCACGTGGCCTTTCATCTGTGTGTACCTAGAGAGAGTGATCTCTGGGTGTTTCTTCCTATAACAACAGCAGACTATCAGATTAGGGTCCCATCTTTTCTGTCTCATTTAACCTTAATTGCCTCCTTAGCAATCCTAACTCGAGTACTGTCACACTGGGGGTTAAGGCCTCAACATATGGATTTTAAGGGGACACAATTCAATCCATAACATTATATCCAACAGGCTTCTCAAACTAAACACATGTGAGATTAAATCTGTTCTCCCCAAGCCTGCTCCATCCACAATCTTTTCTTTCTCAGGAAATGAAAACTCACATCTTTTAGTTGCTCAAGACAAAAACCTTGGGGACATCCTTGATTCCTTTCTCTTTTTTCATACCCCGCTCCAATCCATAAGCAAATCCTACCATCTCCACCTTTAAAATATAGCCTGGGGAACTGCCTGGTGGTCCAGTGGTTGGGACTCAGCACTTCCACTGCTGAAGGCCCAGGTTCAATCCCTGGTCAGGGAACTAGGATCCCAAAAGCTGTGCAATGCAGCCCGAAAAAGAAGAAAAAATAATAATAAAGTGAAATATATCCTATATCCAATCACTTCTCACCTCCTCTCTGCTTCTACTCTATCCCAAACGGTCATCATCTCTTGCCTGGATTATGACAATAGTCTTCCGAATGGTTTTCCTGCTTCTGCCCTATCACCTTCCAGTCTATTTCAGTCACAACCTCCAAAGATATTTCTTTCAAGCCATAGGTCCTATCATGCCTTCCTCTGCACCATTATGCTTAGAGTAAAAGCCAAAGTACACACATGGCCTCCACAGTCTTTACAAAGGACCATCATGGTCAGACCCCTTGTTTCCTCTTTGACTTTCTCTCCTTTTGAGTAACTTCTCAACTGACACACCAGTATCAATTGACAATCAGTATCCTATTGACACACCTTAGTGCAGAGATGATGGCTAATCTCAGGAGCGGTGAGGTCACTCAGGATAAGGGTGTTCAGAGAGAAGAGGGGAAGGGGGCCTTCCCTGGTGCTCCAGTGGTTGATCCCCATGTCAATGCAGGGTGCATGGGTTTGACCCCTGGGCCAGAAAGATCTCACATGCCAAGGAGCAACTAAACCCACATGCTACAATCTCTGAGCCCGACTGAACTCACACACCTTGAGGCTTTGCTCCAAAATAAGAGAAGTAATTGCAATGAGAAACCCATGCACCGCAATGAAGAGTGGCCCCCACACGCTGCAACTAGAGAAAGCCAGAGCACAACAGTGGAGACCCAGCGCAAGTAAAACCACTAAATGAAGAGGGGAAGGGAGGGGAGATGAAGAGGAAGAACGGAGGAGGAAGGGAACGGACTCAGGGAAGAGGTTGAAGAAAAACAGTGAGTCTGAGAAGCTACAGCCAGAGGACTAAGCTAGGAGCCAGCAGAGATGGGTCCACCACAGCCCACGAGAGAGAGGTCTCCAAGAGGAGCGATCTCTCACGAAGGGTCCACAGGGCTGAGCATCCCATCTTCAATTTCCCTTTCGTGCTGTTAAAAATTTTAAACCTTTTTAAATGATGAGCAATTTGTCAGGGAAGCACTTGGCAGCCAAGCCGGGTAAGGAGAAAAAATATTAGCATCTTTCGACTGGTCATTTTTCTCCCCTTTTCAGCATAAGCAGGCCAGAATCAGTATCCATTATTAATAGATGCATGTTTTATTAAAGGTATAAAGACCAAAGATTTGTAACTTTAATAATCCAGATTCTTATTTTAAATTCTCCAACATTATTATTGATTGATTGGTGGGAATGTTTCTTTTGCCATTGCTGATCTGCCAATTCCTGGAGGGGAAACAGAAGTGGTGGAATTGGGGGAACTAGCATCGACACTGAGTTACTGGAGGGTGTGTGACGAAACGCCCACGAATGAACTCCAGCTCTGTGCCAGGCCCTGGGCCACACATGGTGCAGCGGAGGCAGGATGACAAAGGCACAACCCTCCCCTAACAGGCGAAGCAGAAAAATAAACAACATATTGACAATGCAGTAATTTGGTTGTATACGGGGAGAGGATTTGAGTGGTTAAAAGCATTCCTCTGGAATTCAGTTCAGTTCAGTTCAGTCGCTCAGTCGTGTCCGACTCTTTGCAACCCCATGAATCGCATTAGGAAGGTATAAGTCTCAATGCCACAACTTAACAATCTTGGGCATGATACTTTCCCTCTCTGAGCCTCAGTTTTCTCATCTGTAAAATGGGGATGATAGAGGGTTATCAAAAGATTAACTGAGACACTGATGTATAGAGGTTTTTTGGCCCAGTTGTCAGCACACATTAAGCACTTGTTTAATAGTAGCTCAGGGGTTGCTGGTGGTGATGTTAAAAGTGTCTGGGGCACACCCTCTGAGCATCATTCTTTTGGAGAGGGAATGAGAAGCTTTCACAGAAGGGGATACATTTGAGCTGGATCTTGAAGGATATACCTTAAGTGTATAAGGTTCCCCAAAACTAGTCTGAACAAAGGAAAAAGAAAGATACAGTCAAAGTTAACCCGCGATCATATGCCTTAAGCCTAGGTAGTTAACAGTGGACAATTATCAATAGGCCTGTGGTCATACCCCAATAAGCATAATAGAATGTATGATTCGATTCTTTTAGGCAATGGAGAGCCCTGGGGCTCTTCCTTCTGGGGGCCTGGTTTTCCAGTTGGTATGTTGTTTCCATAGATACTGGGCATATAGCTCCAAGTCCACAGTCCGGCCCAAGACGGAGTCCTGCTTTGAAGATAGAGCCTGTTCTGTTTCCTCCTTCATTTTCATCATGAGTTTCTCCTCCAGAAAACTCCAGAGCAGGGGAGTTTTCTTGTCTCTGCGCGGTCAAGCTATGTCCACAAAATATTGTTTTCTATGTCTGCAGGGAGCACGTCTTAGGGATCATTGATTTACTGAGTTCACTGGGCAGGATGTGGGGCTCATGCCACCATTGTTTTGTCGTTGCGGGTCATGTCTCTTGCTTCAGTTGCATGGCTCTGTTGCTAAGCAAACCTGCTTGGGTTTTGTGGTTAAGAAAACCTACTTTCCTGAGTAATCATTAACTTACAGGGGTCTCCCATATATATATATGTATTTTTTTTTACTTACAATCCTCTAGTCGGATTAACTGTTTAATCACCTATTTTGTACCTTCAATCTGTCCCTATTACTTTTGTGATTGGCTTATTTCACTCAAGCTTTATCTGTATTCTCTCATGTGACAGGTATTTCTTCCTTTTGAAGGCTGAACAATATCCCACTGTATGTATATACTGCATTTTCTTTACTCAGGCATACCTTGGAGGGTTTTAAGGGTGATGACCCAATTTGGTCTGTGATTCAGAACAAACGATCGGTGTTGGGAGATTCTAGAATGGTATGGTGAGCAGCAAGTGGCATCAGGGAGACCAGGGCGGCAGTGGCACAGATGTCCAGGCACAAGATGAGAGTAGCCTCGTCTCAGGTTTGGCCCAGGGCTTGGATTCCAGAGACGTTCTAGAGGAAGAATTGGAGGATCTAGTAATGGTGACAAGATACGCGCTGTAATTTTAGAAATCCAGAGATGGCTCAGATCTTAGCAGCCCTCCCACCACAAAAAGGTAGGAAACGCTGGTCCCCTTCAAGGGTGAGAAGGAGGACAGGGGACTGCTGCGGTGGGTGCAAGACGAATGCCCGCTCTCAGCTCTGTAAACCTTCAGAAGACTCCTTCCCTAAAGACTAGCCACCACCTCCACCCCCAGTGTGCAACCGGGTTCTTACAGGATGTAAGGGAATATAAATAATCCTAAGAGAAAGATACTCAACCTCTCTAGTAACCCAGGAAATGAGAATTAAAGCAACAAGGAGATGCCTTGGAAGGTTCTCAAGAAGGGACCAATGTGGTTAGATACCTCTAACTAAACTCGGCCCTCCTCGATTTGGAACTTGAATGTACTCGAACACGGTGCAGGCGTGCTCAGTTGCTAAGTCCTGTCCGGCTCTTTGCGACCCCATGGAGCGGGCTCTGTCCATGGGATTTTCCAGGCAAGAATACTGGAGAGTTGCCATTTCCTCCTCCAGGGGATCTTTCCAACTCAAGGATCGAACCTACAACTCCTGTATTTGCAGGNACACGGTGCAGGCGTGCTCAGTTGCTAAGTCCTGTCCGGCTCTTTGCGACCCCATGGAGCGGGCTCTGTCCATGGGATTTTCCAGGCAAGAATACTGGAGAGTTGCCATTTCCTCCTCCAGGGGATCTTTCCAACTCAAGGATCGAACCTACAACTCCTGTATTTGCAGGTGGATTCTTACTACTTGAGCCACCTGGAAAGTCCACTCAGACACTCAAGAATTAAATTATTCCACCTTTTCTCAAGGGAATGGGAGTGCACACTGTCATATTAGTATTAGATCCCCAAATATCCTGGCATTTGGTTATTTTTTGAAAGGACAGCATACTGTCAAACTAAATACCAACAACCAGTAATCACTAACCACGTTTCACCATTTATAACCTAAAGAAAAGCTCAGAAACACTTCTATATGTACACAGGATAAATCTCATAGACAAAGCAGATGAGTGGAAGAGGCCAGACGGAAAAAAACTAGATACGAGGTGATTGCATTTACATGAAATTCAAGAACAAAATTAACTTTTGGTGATAAAAGTCAGGATAATGGTTATCTTTGAAGGGCATTGACTAAGAAGGAAACTTCTGAGGGGCTGGAAATATCCTGTGTCTTGACCTAGATGGGGATTAAGGGGACGGACACAAAGTAAAGATTCATTGGGTTATACATTTATAATGTATGCACTTTACTGTGTATAGCTCAAACCTTAATACAAATGTTTTGAAGAGTTAGATTGTTGTTTCTTCCTGGTGATCCATGTCTTTCACTGAAGTTCAGATGGTGAATCAGTACTGACTGAGGGCCTACAGTGTACACAGCCATGCATATGAGAGAAGTAGCAGAAGTAAAGGAAGGTTAGGGACTGACTTTCTATCCCCAAGGAGCTGGCATGTGGCTCTGCAGTTAGAGCAAGGCTCATTGCTACCCAGGAGCAATTGTATCTGATGCCATTGAGAACCTCACTCCCACACACAAATGCCTGAGAAGCCATGACCAGGCCTGGGCAGCCTGCTCCATCCAGCGACAGGACCAATCAGAAGATGGCCAGATGCTGGAGGCCAGGATGTGACTCAGGGTCACTTTTTTTTCTGGTCATACCACACAGTGTGTGGGATCCCAGTTCCCCAACTACAGACCAAATCCATACCTCTTGTAGTAGAAGCATGGAGCCCCAGCCACTGGACCACCAAGAAGTCCAAGGGTCACTTAGGATGGGAACAGATGAAGTGTTAGTCAACAGATGCTCTGGCCACAGGGACCTTTCTGGATCAAAGACAATAATGGGTCAGTCCCAGCTGGCAATGGTGAGGCCAGAGCAGGCAGGAGGGTTAGAAAGGACATCAGGTCAAGCTGCACAACAGCTCAGAGATAATAGGATTCTCCTCTCCTATTGGGACCACATGCCAGGAGGCAAATGAGGCGGTTGGTTGGATGGAAGATGCTCAGCTAGCCCAGATAGAGACCAGAAACATCCCGTCCTGCTCAAGCTTACACAGCAAGTGAGGGACTGACCCAGGCTAAGACTCCACACATTCTTTACCCCATGGGCTTCTCTGAATCACCCCAGCAATACCCCAAGGTCATTTCTATTTGACCATTTGGGTGCTCTACATTCTACATACGCTGTGTTTTCAGCTTTAAAAAAACCAAAAAGGCTTACTTCCTGATTTATATGACAACTTACATCTTGAAAGTGGCAGAGAAAACTGTCCCACACGACCCATTTTTAATACAGATCTTTGCCATATTGAGAAGTATAAGCAAACCTAAAGAGCGATAATTAGCTCTAAACTCAGGCAAGGTTTATGGAACGTGAACCATTTGGGTAATCGGTTGGGGTGGTGCCATGAAGTGGTAATTAATTTGTTTTTTTCCTTAAAATGTTTTACTTAATTAAGGGAGGAGCTGATTTATATACACCCATCCCCTGGGGATGGTTTGTAAGGCAAGAGAAAATTCCAACTGTCTCCTTGCCAGTGTTTCTCATCGAATTATTTCATTACATTCAGATACACTTTTGCAACACTGATTGTGACATATCCTGGAGTTATGAGCTCATAAATACTGGCGTGGGGGGGGTGGAGCTGGAGAAGCACACTTAATGGAAAATGTTCTCATAATCAAAAGAATATTTCAAGCCGTGACAATGCAGGCCAAGAGGGGGGGAGGGAGCCACTTTTTCTTCAGAGAATAACGGGATGCTGAAATCAACCCAACACCTGCAGCTCCGTCTCTTTCCAAGTCAGCTGGGCTTCCGAATCTCAGCTTGCAGATGGTGGAAGTCAGGAGCATTTGGATCTAGTCCTAGCTCCACCGTAACTTACTTAAATTTTTTTTAACTTATTATTTACTTATTTTTTGGCTATTCAGGGTCTTCGTTGCAGTGCACAGGCTTTCTCTAGCTGCAGCGAGTGGGGGCTTCTCTCTAGTTGCAGAGCACAGGCTCTAGAACCCACAGGCTTCAGTGGTTGTGATACTTGGGCTTAGCTGTCCCTTGACATGTGGAATCTGCCTGAATCAGGGATCAAACCCATGTCCCCTGCCTTGGCAGGTGAACTCCCAACCACGGAACCACCAGTAACTAACCATGACTTACTTTGAGCTGATAGTGCTTAGGTTTGTTCTTTCATTTATTCAATAGATTTTTATCGAGCACCTACAATGTGCCAAGCACTGTGCTACATGCTGGGGAATACAATGGTGAATAAGACAGGCTGTTTCCTACCTTCACAGAGCTTAGAATCTAATGGGAAAAAAAAAAAAAAAAAANACTCACTGGAAAAGACTCTGATGCTGGGAGGGTTTGGGGGCAGGAGGAGAAGGGGACGACCGAGGATGAGATGGCTGGATGGCATCACTGACTCGATGGGCGTGAGTCTGAGTGAACTCTGGGAGTTGGTGATGGACAGGTAGGCCTGGTGTGCTGCGATTCATGGGGTTGCAGAGTCGGACACTACTGAGCGACTGAACTGAACTGAAGCATATTCTTAGTTTATGATCTAGTAATTCCACTCCCAGGCATAACCCAAGAGACACGAATGCATATCTCCCAAAAGATATGCATAAAAATTTTCATAGCAGCTCTTGTTACTCAGTAGTTCCAAAGCAGGAACAACCATCAGATCTGCCATTGGCAGAATGGATAAATAAAATGTGGTCTACTTACATACTGGAATGGAAAAAGAAAAGTAACAGTGAACATCACTCAATTGTGTCTGACTCTTTGCTACCCCATGGAATATACAGTCTGTTGAATTCTCCAGGCCAGAATACTGGATTGGGTAGCCTTTCCCTTCTCCAGGCGATCTTCCCAACCCAGGGATTGAACACAGTTCTCCTGCATTGCAGGTGGGTTCTTTACCAGCTGAGCCACAAGGGAAGCCCATAATGGAATACTTCATAGCAATAAAAAACAGCAAACTGCCATTGTGTGCATCCATGTACAAAAACATGGATGAGTCTCACAGAGATGAGTGAAAGAATTTGGACACAAAGAGTGCAAACCATCTGATTCCATTAATATGATGTTCAAAAGCAGGCAAAACTTACCTAGGATAAATCAGATAGAAATTAGAACAGTGGTTACCATTAGGGAGAAGAGGCAGAAGGAGCTATCTAGAGTGTTGGAAATAAGCTGCGTCCTGATACGGGAAGGGGTTATTTGTGTAACATTTGTAAGAATTCATTGAGCTGTACACTTGAGATGTGTATGCTTTACCATGTGTATATCATGCATCAATTAAGACAAACTTTTAAAAGAGAGAATGAGAGAAGAGAAAGAATTTAAATGATAGTTTTAATTAATTTCACATAACAACGAGAGACATGAAGAAAATAAAACCAGATAACACGGAGAGTTACTCGAAGGTGGGAGTAAGGTGTGAGCAATAATGGGTGCAGAGACCAGAGAGGGCTTAAATCTGAGACCAGAATGTCAGCAAGGAGGCTGCCCATGAAAGTCTAAGGAAAGAACACTTCAGAAGAGCATTCCAGCAAGAGTGAAGGCCCTGAGGTGGGGGCGCCCTGGGAAGTCTCAGGAAAAGCACCGAGGGGCCCAGAATGGCTGGAGAGAGAGGGCAATGGAAGAAGGGCCCAGAGGGGCGGTCAGGAGCTGGTCGAGAAGTGCCCTGGAGGCCGAGGAAGGGTTTGGGTTTTCTTCTAGGGGTAGTAGGAGCCACTGGAGGGTTTAAGAAGAGGAATGACATGACCTTATTTTAAAGTTGAGGCCACACACCTAGCAGAATTGGAAAACAACAAACCCTGATACTACCAAGTTGGTGAGGATTCCGAGCAATAGGAGCTCACACACACTGCTGACAGCAATGGAAAGTGGTGGAGCCTCTCTGGAAAACACTTGGACCATTTCCGACAAAAATATACACATATCAGGCTACCCAGAAATCCCTCTCTTCGGTATTTACCCAAATGAAATGAAAGCCTGCATTAAAGCAAAGACCCGTATGCAAATGTTTCTATTAGCCTTATTTACAATCATGAAAAAACTAGAGGCAACCTAAATACCTAAATGTCCTCAGCTCAGGAATGGATAAACAAACTGTAGTAGCCACACAATAGACTCAGCACTAAGAAGCAACAAGAAATTCATACCTGCAACAACTTGGATGAATCTCAAATGTACTGTGTTAAGTGAAAGAAAAGACGCGAATAACCTATTGTGTGATCCCATTTATAAGACATTCTGGAAAAAGCAAATAGACTCCGGTGATGAAAAACAGTGGTTGTCAGGGGTTTCGGGGAGGGGGAGGATTTGACTACAAGGGGGCAGCTGAGAGAATTGAGGGAGCATAATGGAACTGTTCTGTATCTCGACTGTGGTAGTAGTTGCCAATTATATATACTTTAAAAAATTCTAAGAGGGACTTCCCTGGTGGTCCAATGGTTAAGACTGTGTTTCCAATGCAGGGGATACAGGTTCAAACCCTGGTCAAGGAACTAAGATTCTACATGTCACGTAGTGCAGCCAAAATATCTTAAAATAAATAAAATAAAAATTAAAAATAAAATTTATAAATCTGTGTAACGTTTTAAAACACAAGCAAATAAATCAATTCTAAGGATGGCATCACCGACTCGATGGATGTGAGTTTGAGTGAACTCTGGGAGTTGGTGATGGACAGCGAGGCCTGGCGTGCTGCAATTCATGGGGTCTCAAAGAGTGGGACATGACTGAGCGACTGAACTGAACTGAAGAAATATATACCAAAGAAGAGTGAGTCTTACTTTATGTAAGTTTTAACATGATTTTTAGTTTTATTCATTTATCGTTTTTGGCTGTGTTGGGTCTTTGTTGCTGCAAGGGCTTTCCTGCAGTTGCAGCGAGCAGGCACTACTCTCTGGGTGTGGTGCACAGGCTTCTCACCGCAGTGGTTTCTCTTGTTGCGGAGCACAGGCTCTAATAGTTGTGGCACATGGGTTCAGCTGTTCCCCAGCTCTAGAGCACAGGCTCAATAGTTGCAGCACATAGGCTCATTTGCTCTGCAGCACGTGGGATCTTCCTGGATCGGGGACTGAGCCCATGTCTCCTGCACTGGCAGGATTCGTTACCACTGAGCCACCAAGGAAGCCCTAACATAGTTTTTAAATGTAAAAAGTAAATACTCAATACATTGGGTTATACTTTCCTATTGAACATAAAGACTATCCGAAAAGTTGAAGCCATATTGATTTAGGGCATCCGTCCGAGAGTGGGGGGCAGGGAATCTAGGCTCCCCAAAGCATGAGCTGAAGAAAGAATCAGACGCTCACACCCTGCTTTGCTTCCGGATGTTAAATGTTGCTACAGCCACCGACCCCTTCATAGAGGACTGTCTTAGAAACAGCTCCAAAGACAAGGATTCCCTGCAAGTGGCTTGTTAAGGAAGTGCTGCTATAGGAGCTGCATGGGTGACATGGCAGGAAAGAGGGAGGAGAAAATGGCAAGCAAGAGTGGGATTTCAGGGGAGTCTCAGCGTCAGCCTAATCTCACAGGAGCCGAGGAATGTGAGTTATACCTCAGGGTTTGCACCTGCAGACCTGGGAGCTGGGCTTTCACACTCCTGCATCAGGTGGTTTAAGGCCAAGGGCCACCCAGAGGAAAAACCCCCAGATATTTCTAGATCCCTGCAGGTGAATGGCTCTAGTAGCCCAAGGGCAATCAGCTGAAGAAAGTCTTGACTTCCCTGGAGATCCGGAGGTTGAGACTCCGTGCTTCCATTGTAGAGGGCACGGGTTCGATCCCTGATTGGGGAACTAAGATCCCACATGTCTTGTCTTGCAGTGGCATGGCCGAAAAAAAAAGAAAGAAAGAAAGAAAAGAAAGTCTCACAGGACTCCTGTCAGAAGAAAGCCCCCAGAAGTTAGGGATGGGTGTGCAGAAATGGGCAAGTCAGACCTGAGGGCATTTGGTGGGACACCAACAGTGTCCACTCTGCTAACTGTGCAATACCCAGGAGATATTTGCTCCCAGTATTCGCTTGCTAGAAAATATCAAGCCTGGGAGGATAGCTCTGGAATAGTAGCCAGACAATCTGGGTTGGAATCCTGGATTAGCTGTGCCACCTTAGGCCAGTTCTTTACCTCTCTCAGCCTCAGCTTTTCATTTGTAACATGGGGATGACAATAAATCTCCTTCTCTGAGTTCCTAGAAGAAGGCTTGAAAAGCATCTGGCTTGGGTTTTCCTTCTGTTTTTCAGAAATTATTTGTTCCTGTGCTGGTCCCCACACCTTCAGAGACACAAGAAATCACTGGAACTTGTCACATGGGTAATGAAGCTGGCACGAGTACTCCAAACCATCTGTGTGTGATTAATTGGCTTACCATTTGGAAAAAAATTTTAATGATCCACTTAGATCCTCTCCTCAAAACATATACAAAAAAAAAAATTCCAAGTAGGATACAAGTAATCCACAATCAAACATTTAAAACCTAGGAGAAAATAGAAATGGGATATTCATCAAATGGGGAAAGACATCCTAAATTTGAAAGCAGTGGAGGGGGGGGAATCACAAAGGTAAAGACTGATGGATCTGATTCATGAAAAACCACCTTCACCGAAACAACTCTCAAGTGAAACATATAGGCAAACAACAGATTGGGATGTTGGTGGCAGAAACATCCTTGGTAATTAGACAGAGTTCTTACCAATCACAAGTAAAACACCGACTTCAACAGATAAATGGTCAAAGAGCATTCAGAGTGGATACAAGAAAGAATATAAATGACCAATCAATAGCGTGTGCGTGTTCTATCGTGTCTGACTCTTTGTAACCCCATGGACTGTAGCCCACCAGGCCCCTCTGTCCATAGGCTTCTCCAGGCAAGGATACTAGAGTGGGTTATTTCCTCCTCCAAGGGATCTTCCCAACCCAGGAATTGAGCCCGAATCTCCGGTGTCTCCTGCACTGCATTGCAGGCAGATTCTTTACCAATGAGCCATCGAGAAAGCATGACCAATAAATATTAGATTTAAAATGTTCAATCCTACTAAAACATAAGAAATTTGAAGAAAATAAAAAATGTAATAATCGTTTTTACCCATCAAGTTAGCCAATATTTTAAATAAGTAACACGTAAGGGGAGGGAGGTGGGAGGGGGGTTCAGGATGGGGAACACGTGTACACCCGTGGCGGATTCATGTTGATGTGTGGCAAACACAATACAATATTGTAAAGTAATCAGCCTCCAATTAAAATAAATAAATTTATATTAAAAAATAAATAACACAATGTTGGAAAGGGTACATATAATGGACGTTCTCATACAATGTTAACAGGAGTAAAAATTGATTTTAAAAAAGTGGATTGCTCATATAGATTTTTTGACCTTCCCCTCTGTTCTTCATGGGACACCTCAGTCCTAGATGCTACCCTCGGGGTTTCTCCGGCTGTTATGTGACTAGTAATAAGTGATGTTATGGTATGGGCTCTTTGTAAAAAATTGAAAACAAATGCAGAAATTTATAAAAGGAGGCAGTCCAGTGGTTAGGACTCCATGCTTTCACTGTCAACGCCTGGGAGTTTGATACCTGGTCAGGCAACTAAGATCCCATAAACGGTGCAGCCAAAAGAAAAAAATATATAAATAGACACTGCATACATTATTATAGCCTGGCTATCAGTCTGACACGTTGAGGTCAGTGTATTTATCAATCTGCATTTATCATTTCATCAAAAAATTTAATGTCTTCAAAAATAGGAGCTATTATCTCTAAAATGTTTACAACCCTTGGACCCAGTAGTTACACTTCTAGGATGTAAGTCTAAGGAAATAATTTGAAATACAGCAAAAAGCACTTTACACACAAGGTTTGTTTTAGTCACAACATTGTGATGGAATGGTAAAGAATGTAAAACAACCCAAATGTCTAATTGAGAATGATCAATACATTTCTTAGACAATGGTGTATTACACAGTCATTACAAGTAAAGATCATGTGTGCAAGGAGCTTTTTTAATAGTGTGGGAATATTATATATTCACTGTATACTCATTTATGGGAAAAAAATGAATAGGAAAGACAGAAGCAAAAAAGTTAATAGAGGTTGTTTCTAGGAAGAGGAATTATAGGTAATTCTTATCTTCTTTCTACTTTGCTATACATTTCCAAAACCTTCCATAATGTATATGGATTACTTTTCTACTTTAAAAAAAAAGGCATATTTTTAAAAGGGAATTAAGAAAAAAAGAAACGACAAATACTTTGTCCTACATAAGGAACAAATTTATCCTTGTGGGAGGAGCAGATCACTTCTGGATGATTCCTGGGAGCAGACCAAGGACTGATGTGGTGGGATAGGGGGAGAAGCCAGGAGGGCACCTCAGAGAGACAGATGACAGCTGATTGTTAGGAGGAACCCCAGAGGGACAGAGTTGTCCTCTGGTGGAGCAAGCTGTCCCAGGAGCAAGGGAGCACCTCGTGGCTGGGGCATTCAAGCAGAGACTGGATGGTTCCTTGTCGGTGGTGTCACAGAAGAGATTCAAGTATCTGAAAGAGGATTAGAACAGATGGGGAATGTCTCCAACCTGAGAAGGTGGGCAAGTGTGAGTGACAGTGGTAGTATCTCAGTCAGCAGGCAAGGTGGCCAAGGAGATGTTTTTGCTCAGATTGGGAAACTTGAAGTGTCAGGGTCCTTCCAGCCTGGGAGCAGGAATGACCTGGGATGCCCAGGTGCTTTAGGCTTTCCATCCTGGAGTCTCTTCTGGCGAGGGGAGGCGCCTTGAGTGTGGGCTCTTAAACTTACTGAGCAGGTTTCAGTAGCAGGTATTTTTAGGGTAAGCGGCATGACTCTGTCCCGCCTCAACTTCCCCATGTGCAGAGGGTCTGTTCATCTGAAGCCCAGGCCTCAGGGACAGGGTGAATATGACTCTGTCTCTGGGCTCCGTAAGCAGAAGTGTGTGTGTTAAGTCGTTCAGTCATATAAGACGCTTGGTGACCCTGTGGACTGTAGCCCACCAGGCTCCTCTGTCCATGGGACTTCCCAGACAAGGATACTGGAGTGGGTTACCATTTCTTCCTCCAAGGGATCTTCCTGACCCAGGGATTGAACCCAGGTCTCCCATATTGCAGGCAGACTCTTTACCGTCTGAGCCACCAGGGAGGCCCATAAGAAGAAGGTCCCAGCAATAGGCACAGCACACTACAGTTTAGCTGGCACCACCCCTCACCCGCTTCCTTAGGACCTCACATTCCCCCTCAGCTGTAGCCAGTAATGTAAGCAGATAGGGTAGGGGGTCCCCAGAGAAAGAGAAGCAAGCATGGGGTTTGTTGTTGTTGTGTTTGTTCTTCACTTTGGCTGTGCTGGGTCTTCTTTGTGGCACACAGGGGCTTCTCTAGGTGTGTTGCACAGGCTTAGTTGTTCCTTGGCCTGTGGGATAACTTGATCCCTGACCGGGGATCAAACCTGCACCTCCTGCATTGGAAGGTGGATTCTAAACCACTGGACCACTAGGGAAATTCCAGGCATGGCTTTCTTGGCATAACAGAAGCCCCTCCCCCGCTTTCTTTTGGCCATTTAAACCATTTTGTAATCTAAGCCTGGCCACAATGCTTGCCCTTGAACAGGTCTCAGTAATTACTGATCTTAAGGGAAGTAAGGGAATGCAGGAACAAACAAAAAACTGTCACGAATCAATAGCTCAGCACAAAACAGTTCCTCCTCTTGGGATAAACATAACAATCTGATACAGTCTTTGAGTTCTGCAGGAACAAATGTCCCCAGCCAGGTGGAGGATGGAATGATGGTATCGACCCTCAGTGACTTCAATCAACTAAAGCTTGGACTCCGTTGACCTTGGCTCCAATTCTGTGATGAATTCTCTTCTGATCAAGCTTATTCATGAATATGCATGTATGCTTAGCTTAAAACTTCCCCAATTTTGCTGTTCAGGGAGACACAGCTTTGAGAAAGATCCTCTATGTTCTCCTTACTTGCTGCAAGTAATAAGTCCTTCCTTCCTTTTTTCACTCTTTGCCTTGATTGTCTTTTGGCTCAGCAGCCACCAAGAAGCAAACCAGTTTTTCGGGTAACAGTACGTTTATCACCCAGAAAAATCAACAGAAGCCCAGTCAAGACTGGCTATGACAGTGAGGTCTACATGTCAGCTTTATTGGACTGGGGCTTCCCTGATAGCTCAGTTGATAAAGAATCCTCCTGCAATGCAGGAGACCCCAATTAGATTCCTGGGTCTGAAAGATCCCCTGGAGAAGGGATAGGCTACCCACGCCAGTATTCTTGGGCTTCCCTTGTGGCTCAGTCAGTAAAGAATCTGCCTGCAATGTGGGAGACCTGGGTTTGATCCCTTGGTTGGGAAGATCCCCTGGAGAAGAGAAAGGCTACCCACTCCAGTATTCTGGCCTGGAGAATTCCATGGACTGCATAGTCCATGGGGTCACAAAGAGTCGAACATGACTGACTTTCACTTTATTGGACTAGGGGATGCCCAGATAACTGATAAAACAGCTTCTGGGGAATTCCCTGGAGGTTCTGTGACTAGGGCTCCACATTTCCATTGAAGAGGGCATGGGTTAGATCCATGGTCAGGAAACTAAGATCCCAAAAGCCACATTAAGTGGCCAAAAAAAGGAAAAGAAAAAAAATATTGTTGGGGATTCTCTAGCAGTCCAGTGGTTAGGGCTCTGCTTTTAATGATGAGGGAGAGGGTTCAAACCCTGAACCAGAGTTCAATCCCAGGTTGGGTCCCACAGGACACCTGGTAGGGCCAAGTTAAAGAAGTTAATTAAAATAAAATAAACACACTGTTTCTGGGTGTGTCTATCAGAGTGTTTCTGGAAGTGATTAGCATTTGAATTGGTAAACTGAGTAGAGCAGACAGCCCTTCCCAAAGTGGGGGGTGGGGGGTGGGGGGCATCACCCAATCCAATCCGTTGAGGGCCTGGATAAAACAAAAAGGGGGAGGAAGAGTAAATTTCTCTGCTGGAACTGAGACTTGTCCTCACACATCACCACTCTTGGTTCTTAGGTATTCAGACATGTTGGGACTCAGACCATCAGCCACCCCCTCAGTTCTCAGGCCTTGAGATTTCACACGGAATTACACCAACATCTCTCCTCATTTCTGGGACTTCTTTGCTACCATGCTGTGGGAACCAGGATTGGGTTCTGAAACAGGAGAGAAGGGGACAGGGCATGACCCTTAAAAGAATGATATAGCCCAAGGATGCAACATAAACTTGTTGTTGATCAGTTCCTAAGTCACACTGGACTCTTTGCAACCCCATGGACTGCAGCACACCAGGCTCCACTGTCCTCCAGTATCTCCCAGAGTTTGCTCAAATTCATGTCAATGAGTCAGTGATGCTATCTAACCATCTCGTCCTCTGCTGCTCCCTTCTCCTTTTGCCTTCAATCTTTTCCATCATCAGGGTCTTTTCCAATGAGCTGGCTCTTTGCATCAAGTGGCCAAAGTATTGGAGCTTCAGCTTCAGCATCAGTCCTTCCAATTAATATTCAGGGTTGATTTCTTTTGGGGTTGACTGGTTTTCTCTCCTTGAAGTCCAAGGGACTCTCAAGAGTCTTCTCCAACACCACAGTTCGAAAGCATTAATTCTTCGGCACTCAGCCTTCCTTATGGTCCAACTCTCACATCCATACATGACCACTGGAAAAACCATAGCCTTGACTAGACGGACTTTTGTTGGCAAAGCGATGTCTCTTTTCTAATACATTGTCTACACTTGTCATTCCAAGGTTTCCTTCCAAGGACCAAGCGTCTTTTAATTTCATGGCTGCAGCCACAGTCTGCAAGTCTAAATCTGAGGGTAGAGCAAGATCATTGAGGAAAACACCATCCAGCAACCCAGCTCCCATCCTAATGTTAGAGGAATGGGAAGCTTGTAGTGCACTGAAGAGAACTATGGTCGCAACAAAATCTAAACCCAGCTCACCTACTGCCCACATAGATCGAGCCCTCTATGTTAAAAACTTGGCAAGAAAAAAAAGCACAATCATCTCCAGGCGTGAATACTACTTCCTTCAACCTCTACTGTACCACATATGATGTCTAACTTACAGCAAAAAATTAGAAGACACAAGAAGCAAGAGAAAATAACCTACAGTCAAGAGATGAAATAGTCAACAATCAGACTTAGATACCACACAGATATTGGAACTAATTACACAGGGATAAACAATTATGATTAAATAACTATGATTACTATGTTCAAGTCTCCAGTGGAAAGCGTAGGCAATATGCATGAACAGACAGGAAATTTCCACAGAGAGGCAGAAGCTCTAACAAAAATATCAACGGAAATGCTCCAAGTAAAAGGCACAGTAACAGAAATTATCTTCAATGGGCACATTAGTAGATTTAATATAGAAAGGAAAGAATTGGTGGACTTGAAGACAGGCCAGTAGGAATTACCCAGATTAAAACACAACAGGGATGGGAGGTGGGAGGGAGGTTCAAGAGGGAGGGGACATAGATGGGTACACCTGTGGTGGATTCATGTTGATTGTGGGCAGAAACCGATACAAAATGGTAGATCAATTATTCTTCAATTAAAAATAAAGATTTAATTATAAAAAAATTAAAACACAAAAAGAAAAGAGTTGGGAAAAAAAACTAAAGCAGGATATCCAAAAGCTGTGCCATAATATTATGGAATACGGAACAATATAACATGCATATACTCTGAATCCCAGTAAGAGAAGAGAAAGAATGGGACAGAAGAACTATTTGAAGAGATAAAGGGTGGAGAATCTTCCAAAATTAACGATGGATACCCAACCACAGATTCAAGAAGTTCAGAGAGCAATAAACAAAACTAAAAAGGAAGAAAAGGCAGGAAGGAAGGAAGGGGGAAGAACGCAGACAAACAAAAAGCACACAGCCCTGAGCACATCATATCCAAGCTGATGAAAGCCAAAATAAAGAGCGAATCTTGACATCTTGAAGGCAGCCAAAGGAAAAAAGGTGCTTCACAGTCAGAGGAGTAAAAGTGAGAATTGCAGCGGACTTCTTGTCAGGCCCGACACGGAGCAGGCATCTTTATTGACTGTTGGCAGCTCCAGTCTGAGTTTTAGCACCATGTTCCTGTCTCTTATACACATCTCATGACCACTGGAAAAACCATAGCCTTGACTAGACGGACTTTTGTTGGCAAAGCGATGTCTCTTTTCTAATACATTGTCTACACTTGTCATTCCAAGGTTTCCTTCCAAGGACCAAGCGTCTTTTAATTTCATGGCTGCAGCCACAGTCTGCAAGTCTAAATCTGAGGGTAGAGCAAGATCATTGAGGAAAACACCATCCAGCAACCCAGCTCCCATCCTAATGTTAGAGGAATGGGAAGCTTGTAGTGCACTGAAGAGAACTATGGTCGCAACAAAATCTAAACCCAGCTCACCTACTGCCCACATAGATCGAGCCCTCTATGTTAAAAACTTGGCAAGAAAAAAAAGCACAATCATCTCCAGGCGTGAATACTACTTCCTTCAACCTCTACTGTACCACATATGATGTCTAACTTACAGCAAAAAATTAGAAGACACAAGAAGCAAGAGAAAATAACCTACAGTCAAGAGATGAAATAGTCAACAATCAGACTTAGATACCACACAGATATTGGAACTAATTACACAGGGATAAACAATTATGATTAAATAACTATGATTACTATGTTCAAGTCTCCAGTGGAAAGCGTAGGCAATATGCATGAACAGACAGGAAATTTCCACAGAGAGGCAGAAGCTCTAACAAAAATATCAACGGAAATGCTCCAAGTAAAAGGCACAGTAACAGAAATTATCTTCAATGGGCACATTAGTAGATTTAATATAGAAAGGAAAGAATTGGTGGACTTGAAGACAGGCCA
Source organism: Neotragus moschatus (assembly GCA_006410615.1). Taxonomy (NCBI): domain Eukaryota; kingdom Metazoa; phylum Chordata; class Mammalia; order Artiodactyla; family Bovidae; genus Neotragus; species Neotragus moschatus. The sequence goes on along the minus strand of SJYA01002112.1, from coordinate 591,693 downwards.
GTAGGAATTACCCAGATTAAAACACAACAGGGATGGGAGGTGGGAGGGAGGTTCAAGAGGGAGGGGACATAGATGGGTACACCTGTGGTGGATTCATGTTGATTGTGGGCAGAAACCGATACAAAATGGTAGATCAATTATTCTTCAATTAAAAATAAAGATTTAATTATAAAAAAATTAAAACACAAAAAGAAAAGAGTTGGGAAAAAAAACTAAAGCAGGATATCCAAAAGCTGTGCCATAATATTATGGAATACGGAACAATATAACATGCATATACTCTGAATCCCAGTAAGAGAAGAGAAAGAATGGGACAGAAGAACTATTTGAAGAGATAAAGGGTGGAGAATCTTCCAAAATTAACGATGGATACCCAACCACAGATTCAAGAAGTTCAGAGAGCAATAAACAAAACTAAAAAGGAAGAAAAGGCAGGAAGGAAGGAAGGGGGAAGAACGCAGACAAACAAAAAGCACACAGCCCTGAGCACATCATATCCAAGCTGATGAAAGCCAAAATAAAGAGCGAATCTTGACATCTTGAAGGCAGCCAAAGGAAAAAAGGTGCTTCACAGTCAGAGGAGTAAAAGTGAGAATTGCAGCGGACTTCTTGTCAGGCCCGACACGGAGCAGGCATCTTTATTGACTGTTGGCAGCTCCAGTCTGAGTTTTAGCACCATGTTCCATTTCCCTTTGGCATGCGGGATCTTAGTTCCTTGACCAGGGGTCGAACCCACGTCCCCAGCATTGGAAGGTGGATTCTTCACCATTGGACCACCAGGGAAGCCCCAGAACAGGCATCTTTAAAATGATGAAGAAACTTTTATTTTTTAAGTTTGGAGTGGAGTTGCATCTTTAAAAAGCTGAAAGAAAAAACAATAAATGCATGAACCCCCCAAAATACTATGCCCAAGAAAAATGTCTTTCAGATATGAGAAAGAGGGAGTTCTCTGGTGGCCTAACGGTTAGGATTACGGGCTTTCACTGCCATGGCCCAGGTTCAATCCCTGGTTGGGGAAATGCAAGTGGCTGAGATGCAGTCACGATGGAGTAGCATGGATTCCTCATCCAATATGACCGTGTCCCTGGGAGCCCAAAGCGCTAGCCCTGCTCAAGGCGTTCTTAGTCTCCTGCAGGGCTGCTGGGTCTGTGAGTTGAGGATGCATTGCCCAAAGCTACCGTTTATGTGAACAGGTGGGGGGAGGGATAGACAAATATGACTACTTATTTGGTAGTCATACGTAAAAATGTAAAAAAAAAAAAAAACAAACAAATCTTTTTACATTTACATGAAGAAACTCTGGAAAGAGTCACAAGAAACGGAACAATACAGTGGGTGATGAAAGCTGGGTAGTTAGAGATGAGGGAGTGAGAATTTTTTCACTGTGCCCTTTTTAATTTGATTTGTGAAATCTGTCGTTGTATGTCTCTGGAGTGTTTTTCCAGTATCACCTAATGATTCTCCAGTTCTCAGTGGGCGCTGGCCAGTGTCCTACAATTTAGCTCTACTCTACACTATCTACCTAGAGATGGCATCAGACCCCACAGGTTAAGAGCTCAGTCACACAAACTGCCCCCACGTTAGTCACCGGTCTCAAGTTCAGGTTGTCACCTGTGCTTCTGACCAGCTGGCCATAAAATGGAGGGTCCCATGACTCCCTTTTCAGGCTCCATTAATCTGCTAGAGAAATTGGCTCAGAGAAACATTTACTTGTATTTGCAGCTTATTATAAAAGATACTAGAAGGGACGCTGATGAAGAGTCACAGTGAAGAGGTACACAGAGTGAGGTCCAGAAGGGTGCTGAGCATAGGAGCTTCTGTCCCCATGGAGCTGACCTTCCTCCAGGTATATGAATGCACTCACCAACCTGGAAGATCATCAAATCCTGTTCAAGAGTTTTCAGAGAGCTTAACTTCTGGCTCCATCCACTTCCCAGAGGTCGGTGGGGTGGAGCTGAAAGTTCCAACCCTCTGATCACTTGGCCTTTCTGTGACCAGCTCATCCTATGGGACTTTCCAAGTCATCTCATTAATGTAATAAACTCAGGTGTGGTTGAAAGGGGCTTGTTAAAAACAGCAAAAGACACTTTCATTGAGCTTATTACTTAGAAAATTTCAAGAGTTTTAGGAGCTTTGTGCCAGGAATAGTGTAAAGACCAAGGAGCTCTGTGCCAGGGACAGGATAAAGACCAAAGATGTATTTCATAACATCACAATAACCCTTTCCAAAAAGTTGAATAGCAAACAGAGCAAGAGTACAGAGGATGAGGAACAAGAGCTGAGATCAGCAGGGCTGAGTTTACTGTTTTTTGTGCAAGCAGTAGGGAGCCATCAGTTCAGTTCATTTCAGTCGCTCAGTTGTGTCTGACTGCGAGCCTATGGACTGCAGCATGCCAAGCCTCCCTGTTCATCACCAACTCCCGGAGTTTACTCAAACTCATGCCCATTGAGTCGGTGATGCCATCCAACCATCTCATCCTCTGTTGTCCCCTTCTCCTTCCACCTTCAATCTTTCCCAGCATCAAGGTCTTTTCAAATGAGGCAGTTCTTCGCATCAGGTGGCCAAAGTACTGGAGTTTCAGCTTCAACATCAGTCCTTCCAATGAATAGTCAGGACTGATTTCCTTTAGGATGGACTGGTTGGATACCCTTGCTGTCCAAGGGACTCTCAAGACTCTTCTCTGATACCACAGTTCAAAAGCACCAATTCTTTGGCACTCAGCCTTCTTTATAGTCCAACTCTCACATCCATACATGACTACTGGAAAAACCATAGCCTTGACTAGACGGACCTTTGTTGGCAAAGTAATGTCTCTGCTTTTTAATATGTGATCTAGGTTGGTCATAACTCTTCTGGGAGCCATAGAAGGATGTTAAAAAAGAGAAGGAAATGAGTGTGATCCAACCAGACTTGGAAGGGTCAGCATAGATGGTGGTTGACAGAGAGCTAGGGGACTTCCCTGGTGGTCCAGTAGTTGAGAATCCACCTTGCAACGCAAGGGACATGGGTTCAATCCCTAGTCCAGGAACTAAGATCCTCCGTGCCATGGGGCAATGGGGCCTGTGCCAAACAACGACTGAGCCCTTGCTCTAGAGCCTGCGAGCCACAACTGCTGAAGCCCTCACACCCTAGAGCCTATGCTCCACAATGAGAGAAGCCACCACAGTGAGAAAGCTGTGCACCACAACAGAGAGTAACCCCTGCTCACTGCAGCTAAAGAGAGCCTGCAAGCAGCCAGGAAGAGCCTACACACCACAGTGACAACTCAGCATAGTCCCCCCCCCCAAAAAAAAGACCCGAGCTGGAAGATCAGTGCATGACCACTGATCCAGGGCAGAGACCCAGGGCAGGCAAGGGAGTCCAAGCAGAGAGGGATAATCAGAGAGGAATGGATTGGGCAGGGAGGAACACGTGGTAGAAAAACCAAAAGGCGAAGTTAAGGAGGCCTCCCCTGTGGGGCTGGGAGGCGTCAGCCAGCTCCTTCCCTCTCAGAAGAGACGTGAATGTCAAACCCTGAGCTCCCCACAACTGTGCTGGCCCCCGATAAATACCCACTCCCTCTCAGGTGGCCAGCATTACTCATCCCCTGTGCGACCCCCTCATTGCTGAGAGATGAAGTGACTGAAGCTGCCCTCTTGCCATGTGACAGATGCCTGTCTGAGCAAGAGCTGTCCCTGGGCCCTGCTGCTCCTGTGGGCTTTGGAAAAAAAGAAAATCAAACCCGTGTTTAATGAGGCTGCTTGGCCATCCGTCACGACAGTCAGTACACTGTGACCAGGGAAAACCCAGCAGCCAAGACACAGACCAGGATCTCTGAGTCAGAGCAGGGTGAGAGTGGCGAGGACTCACAGAAAGACAAAGGGCCCATAACAGTTAATCTGGACTGTGAACATCACCATACCGCCTCACCTAAATGAGGGTAACATTCTGTGTGGCAGACGTTACCAGTTAGCCACTCCATACCCACTTGCTCTACCACCTTCCTAAGAGAACCGCAATTGTTGCATGGTGGGAAGGAATGGTACTTACTCCTTCAGCTCCCCTTGCCGGTAGAGGTCACCACGTGACCCAGTTCTGGACAGTGAGGTGAGAATCCGCAGGGGCATTTCGAAGATGGATGCCTGGAAGACAAGAGGGGTAAACACCATCCTCTGAGGTGATGGAGTGGGAAAATCTAAGGTGAACAAGGGGCTACCTGGCGGTCCAGTGGTTGAGAATCTACCTGCCAGTCAGGGGACATGAGTTTGACCCCTGGTCTGGGAAGATGCCACACGTCTCAGAGCAACTAAACCCACGAGCCACAACTACTGGAGCCTGAGTTCCCAGAGCCTGTGCTCCACTAGAGAAGCCACCACAATGAGGAGCCCCTCACACCACAGCGAAGAGTAGCCCCGGTTCACTGCAGCTAGAGAAAGCTCAAGCACAGCAGCAAAGACTCAGAGCAG